>CM042164.1:86164407-86181907 GCA_023376005.1 Doryteuthis pealeii | reverse complement strand
TATATATATATATATATATATATCCTGACATACAACTATGCTGGATTAACACAGGATCTTTTTTATGGGGCATCCAGTGAGCGCCGAATTCGCTATTCAGCAATAATGGATCTTCGAGGATAGCTTGCTAACCATTACAACATGACAGGTCGCCTCAACAATCAAATGTAATTCCAATCAACAGTAATACCAATCATAGTGAGAGCCCTATGAACAATTCCAAAGAACATAGAAATGAGACTGGGGTTAATGAAAATCAGAGTATGATTTGAGGCCACATAGACCACAATACTGCTGAATTCAAATAGAATACTGAGGAGAGTTCTGGAGAAATGTCTCTATGATTTTTCACAATTTTTTCTTAGTAATTATTTATTTTCTATCATTATTGAAACATATAATTGAGATTCTTTTGTTGAAACCTAATTAAAAAAGAAAACAAATAAAAAAATGTACTAAAGTTTAATTTCTCTGAATTTTTGAGATGATTAGCATTATTTGGATTATTCGGACTATTGCCCTCATCTTTATTGTTATCTCTACAACGTTTCGGTCGATGTCCTCTCCGGCCTTCTTCAGGTATTTCTTGTCGGACTCGGGAGCCTTCTTGAACTCGGAAACCTTTTTGAACCCGGGAAGCTTCTTGTCGTAATCGGGAGCCATCGAGAATCGAGAAGGCTCCCGAGTCCGACAAGAAAGTACCTGAAGAAGGCTGTAGGGCACATCGGTCGAAAGGTTGTGCAGATAACAATAAAGATGAGGATAATAGTCGAATAATCTAAATAATACTAAAGTTTCGTTCTTTGAAATATTCATCTACCTCGGTAGCAATATCGCATCTACTAAAAGCAACGTCAACATGTGGGTAGGAAAGATATGGACTGCTCTTAACGACCACGAGGAAATCTGATCTCTCTGAAAAAAAGTAGAACATGAATTCTTCCAAGCTATAGCTCTGTCAATACTATATCATAGTTGCAGCTTGATAGATTGCTAGATCGATAGTTAGCGATCCCAGAGATGAACAGATAGATATATAGATAGATATGAACACACTATCTATCTATCTATCTATCTATCTGTTTGTATTTATACATTAACTGAGATCATTGTTATATACTTCTGTGACTGAATTTCTTTTTCTTATTGACTTTCAACAATGTCGATTAAGAGGAAATACAGCTGAAATGATTTTAGATGAAAATAAGATTCGTACTTTAGAATACACTCGGAAGTAATAGGGCAGTTAATGACAAAATAAGTAAACATTTTTGAACAACAAACAATAAAAGCTTGTGCATTGTTTGCCCTATTACTTCAGACCCACTGTGTGTGTGCGCATTATATATATATTATATATATATATATATATATATATATATATATTATATATGAGAATCATGTGCTTGTCTGTGTGTTGTTTGTGTGTGTATGTATATATGTACGTACTTATGTGCGTCTGTACACACACACACACACACACACGCGCACACACACACACACACCACACACATATATATATATATATATATATATATATATAATATATATATATATATATAATGATACCTTGACTTACGATTTTAATTTGTTCTGCTCTTAACTGAATTTCCTTGTCTATCAAATAATTTTTTTCCCAATGAAATGAACTGAAATGCCATAAATCCCCCAGCTCACAAAACACCTCATCTTTATTGTTATCTTTACAACGTTGCTTTGTACTGTATAAAAATAGTAATATAGACTAAAAAAAAAAACGCATATGAAAAATGTAGATGGGTGCTACACAAGGATGCTGTGTACTAGTTTGAACAAATCATAGTAGCACCAACTCACAAAACACCACTGACCTCCAATTAGATAAAACAAAAATACTTCCAAGCTTGACCGTGTCGGTGCTACTGTATGCCGGCACTACTTGGAGTCTAAGGAAACGCTCAGAAGAAAAGAGATAAAAGTATGCTGTGTGCTGCATGACGACTAGAAAGTCCGTACCTCAATCAGCTCTGTACGGATTCTGGATGCCGCTCTTAGGGGTGATTATCAACGCAGTGGTCAGTTCTTCTGATAGGAATTCGTACTTTTTGCATTCTTGAATCACTAATATATCTTTCCTTCTTTATAAAATTAACAATTCTCACATTCTAGAAGAAAAGTCTTAAAACTTTTCGATTCAAGGTAGTTTGACTAAAACTATTTGATGTGTTTCGCATTATGGTATAAGATCTGTATCGTAATGCCTTACAACAAAGCAATCAAGTGCTTACAAGTTATTACCAATAAATTAACTTATCTTATTATAATGGAGATTGTGGGTTTGTATGTCTGTAACCGAAACTATATTACCATTCGAGTCACAATTCCCTTTGTTATTTACATCACATTCTCCATGATTTTATTTTTATTTAAACCTCAATTATTAATAAAATTGTTTTACATCATTAAGACGGTTGATCATATTTACATACTAATAACATGCAATTGTATTTATATATACAACAAAATAGCGGTTTACAGTGTGAATTGGAAGGCTAATTTGCATATTGATCTTAAAAAAATTGATTTTAATAAATATATGCTTAGTATTATTGATTTCTAATTGTTTGGTTTTATCTTAATGAATATAAGCAAAAATCTCTTCAATAAATCTTAAAAGAAATCCCTTAACAAGAAGAAATAACTGTAATATTATTCTTTACTTCCTATTTTAACTAAATAGTTAAATTAGGAAAATTTACCAATGAAAGATGGGAGTAAGGGAAAATGATGGAAGAGTTAATTTCAAAGTTGTTCTATTTTTCAATCATACCCCCTCTGTTCCAAATAATTTTATCTGCATTCTTATTCAGTTTCATTAGCCTTTCTAATTTAATATGATATTTTATTATATTAAAACTTAAATTTGCTAGTATTTATAAAGGTGAACAAGTCATATGAATTCGCTGTTTATCACTAACGTATAAATCTTTTTTTTTCTGGGCATCGAGAGAGCGTCATACTTCTTTGGATTCGAAACGAATATAGCTCAGTCGGTAGAGCGTTTGGCAAGAAACCACAAGGTTCCTAGTTCGATACCGGTCCCCGCCAACTCAGCGTATGAGTAGCACAGGGATCCGTGCGGTAAAGTAAGGCACTGATGGTTGGTGTGGCGCTCCACCTCAGATGCTAAAAAACAATCTCCTTCGTCTAGCGCTATTGAAAAGGGGATAGACTCCCTCGCTGACTGGCTGATACCGACTTTAGGCCGCCCCGACGACTTTATATAACATCTATCTCAGTCTATCAATATCTATCTATCTATCTATCTATGAAAATAATGTTTCAGGGAATTGTAGTGTTTATAATATTACCCTATTAAAAAATTAACATAACATTTTCTTTCCATTTATTTTCGTTTATGAATGAGTAATACATATTTGTGGCCAGGAAGAACATGATTCCTTTTTTCCAAAATAGTACGTGTTTCATATATATATATATATATATATATATATATATATATAATATATATGTGTGTGTGTGTGTGTGTGTGTGTGGTTGCACGTGTTCCTTCATCTAAGTAGAACTTCGAATGCATTCTAATGCCATTTATCATTAGTGTGAGTTGGCGCGCAATGGTACGATTATTTCCCCGGGGAATATTCTCTCTTCGACTTCGACCAGTACTCTTCTTCTTCTTCTTCTTCTTCTTCTTCTTCTTCTTCTTCTTCTTCTTCTTCGTCCCATTTCTATATTCTTTTTCTTTTTCATCTTCTTTCCCATTATTATCTTCTTCTTCTTCTTCTTCTTCTTCTTCTTCTTCTTCTTCTTCTTCTTCTTCTTTCTTCTTCTTCTTCGTCCCATTTCTATATTCTTTTTCTTTTTCATCTTCTTTCCCATTATCTCTTCTTCTTCTTCTTCTTCTTCTTCTTCTTCTTTCTTTCTTCTTTCTTTCTTTCTTTTTTTCTTTTATGCTTTTTGATTTCCTTTACTTCCTTCTTCACCCCCTCCTTTTAATATATTCATTTTATCTCCCACTCCCGTTTTTTTTCTATTTGTTTTCATTCTTCATTCTCTATGTCTAATCCCGCATTTTTCTTTCTGTTATTTTTTCTTCTTTCCCTTTTCATTCGATTCCTTTCTTCTCTTTCTCATTCATTTCCAACGTTTATTTCATTCATTCTTTCTTTCTTCTTTCTTTCTTTCTTTCTTTCTTTGTTATACATTTTTCATATTTCTTTTTCTTCCTTCTTCGCGTCCCTTACTTTTTCATACTTCCTTTTTTTCTTTCAATCATTCTTACTTTTTATTTATATTTTTCAGTTTTTCTCTCTCTTTCTTTTTTCTATTTGTTTACTTTCTTCTTTCTCTCTTTCTTTTACCGTATTTTTCTTTCTGCTTTCCTTTTTCCTTCGTGTCTCTTTCTTTTCCGAGATTGTTTTTCTTTATCTCTTTAATTCTTTCTCATATCTTCTTCTTCTTCTTCTTCTTCTTCTTCTTTCTTCTTCTTCTTCTTCTTCTTCGCCCCATTACAATATTCTTGTTCTTGTTCTTGTTCTTGTTCTTGTTCTTCTTGTTCTTGTTCTTGTTTCTTGTTCTTGTTCTTCTTCTTCTTCTTCTTCGCCCCATTACAATATTCTTGTTTTCTTGTTCTTGTTCTTTGTTCTTTTTCTTCTGTTCTTGTTCTTGTTCTTGTTCTTGTTCTTGTTCTTGTTCTTCTTTCTTCTTCTTCTCTTCTTCTTCTTCTTCTTCTTCTTCTTCTTTCTTCTTCTTTTCTTCTTCTTCTTCTTCTTCTCGCCCCATTACAATATTCTTGTTCTTGTTCTTGTTCTTGTTTTTGTTCTTCTTCTTCTTCTTCTCATTATTCCCCACCACCGTGCATCTTTCTTTATCTTTCCTTCTTTTGTATCAATCTCATTTCATGTCTTGACCGGTAACCCCTCTCCCCTCGTTATAGAATAGTCGCCTTGACCAGTCCTTACAGATATCGTTGTCGATTGTCCCTTGATTCGGACAATATGAGACAAGAGCCGAACATCTGAACATCTTTATGAGACATTCATTGCAAAGTCTGAGTGATTTCAATCAACACAATAATACTTCATTCTACAAGGCTCGAACCTGACATCTCTTTATCTTCCGCTCGTGTGCCATATGATTCGATCAATCCAATTCGCTATCTTTAGAATGAACGGCAAGGGGTTAAAGAGAAGGGGCATTAAACATCAAGCGATTTGCCCTCAGTTGCTAAGGAACACGTTTCAGGCCAGCATTCACAAGGAGACTTTTAGATTATGCTTGTCGTTGAGGAGAGACAGTTTCTTTGTTAAGTAAAATCATCCTCATCATCATCCTCATCCTCATCATCATCATCATGTGGTGCATCATCACAAAGTAAAACCAAAACAAAAAAAACAGAAAAAAAATGAAACAAAATAAAACAACATGTTGGCTTAGCACAGATTAGAAAAGTAAGTGTTAATATATATATATATATATATAGGGTCATCCACAGACACGTGTTTCGACTTATCAAGTCTCCTCAGTGTGGCTAGACATTTTGTAAGCTACCTACAACCGGAATTGAAATCCGATCGGCTGGGTGTCAGTCCGGCACCGTAACCATTAGGCTGTCTTCACTTACAGAATGGGAAGGGGATTTTTAACTGTTTTTAATACACACATCGCTTTGCGTGTAAAGGCCGTCACCAAAGTGCTCCATTTCCTTAGAAGAGCGTTGCGTTTACGCTTGAGTTGGCGGCCGTCAGCAAGATCCCCCCCAGAGTGCTCAACCCTAGGGGATGGGGAGCATATATAGGGTCATCCACAGACACGTGTTTCGACTTATCAAGTCTCCTCAGTGTGGCTAGACATTTTGTAAGCTACCTACAGCCGGAATTGAAATCCGATCGGTTGGGTGTCAGTCCGGCACCGTAACCATTAGGCTGTCTTCACTTACAGAATGGGAAGGGGATTTTAACTGTTTTAATACACACATCGCTTTGCGTGTAAAGGCCGTCACAAAGTGCTCCATTCCTTAGAAGAGCGTTGCGTTTACGCTTGAGTTGGCGGCCGTCAGCAAGATCTCCCCCAGAGTGCTCAACCCTAGGGGATGGAGAGCATATATAGGGTCATCCACAGACACGTGTTTCGACTTATATATTCGACTTATATATATATATATAATTGGTAAAGAAAAAGACCTGAAAATCGGACATTTTGTCGTTGAGGAGAGACGGTTCCTTTGTTAATTACTTGGAACTGTGAGTAAACACAGGATTATTATTAAATAGAAATAATTACTTAAAGCCAATTGATTATTATTATTAAACAGGCATAATTAAAACTATCCAACTGGGTACATATTATTTGCATTTGATTGGAATACTTGATATCATAATTATGGACAAAGAACACTTTTGTAACTCAAGTATCAGAGTTAACAGAGATATAATAGGAAGAAATACAACAAGTATTAGGGTAGGGGAAATGTTTATTATGCAACGATACAAGGTGAACAGAGTACTTAGCAATTGCTAGGTTGAATTTCTAAGTTGCACGAGATCCTATTGTTTCTCTCCCTATTATTTCCCTGTTAACTCTGATACTAGAGTCACAATAAAGTTTTAAGAAAACATTATACAATATTCACATTCATATATATATATATATATATATATATATATATATATATATATATATATATATATATAATTGTAAAATAAACGCCATTACCAACCATAAAATAATTCTAGACGTGTTCATATGCCGAAACAAAATAAAACAACATGTTGACTTAGCACAGATTAGAAAAGTAAGTGTTAATATATATATATATATATAATTGGTAAAGAAAAAGGCCTGAAAATCGGACATTTTGCGATTATAGCTATAACCGCAAAATGGCCGATTTTTAAGTCTTTATTATATTGCTCTGTTCAATAATATTGAACATCGAGTTGGAAGAAAGGGCCAACTTAGAAAAAGTAAGTGTTAATATATATATATATATATATATATATATGATAAGTTGTAAACACGGTTTGTTTTGGAATGGCTTTTTTGCCGACAATTTTTGGGAGAATAAATGCTTAATTGGAGTCGTACCTAATTTTGAAAATTAATTAATTAATAGTGAATTAGGCGGGAATACCTATTTAAATGTATGGCTAAACAAATCGAGAAAAATCAATCTCTGTATGTACATTTCAGCCTATTAGGCCTCATCAGCAGAGCTATAGATCGGAAGACCGCCCTGTGCGTGATTTGAAACCGGACTGCCAAGCTTGGTGTAGGGGTTATGTTATCGGCCTGTGAGCTTGGCAGTCCGGTTTCAAATCACGCACAGGGCGGTCTTCCGATCTATAGCTCTGCTGATGAGGCCTAATAGGCCGAAATGTACATACAGAGATTGATTTTTCTCGATTTGTTTAGCCATACATTTAAATAGGTATTCCCGCCTAATTCACTATTAATTAATTAATTTTCAAAATTAGGTACGACTCCAATTAAGCACTTATTCTCCCATATATATATATATATTATATATATATATATATATATATATATATATATATATGTGTGTGTGGGGTGTGTATATATACATATATATATATATGAAGTGGTCAAACAATGTGTTTGAAATGGCGAAGGCCGACAATTTTTGGGAGATTATGTGCTTAATTAAAGTCATACCTAATTTGTTAATTAATTATAATTAAATGAATTAGGCGTGCATATCGGTTTAAATGTAAAACGTAAACAAATCGAGAAAAGGTCGATCTCTGTATGTACATTTCAGCCCATTAGGTGTGTGTCTGTGTCCGTGTCTGTGTGTGTGTTTGTGTGTTGGCTGTCAATTCGTGTGCAAGTAACACCATTTCCTGTTTTTTTCATACTTGCCAGTGCCAGTAGCATTGGAAACTGTACACTTGTGTTTTCTCAGATGACTCCCCAGCCCAGCACAAATTGCATGCTGGAACTTCTCTACTATGAATGTTGCTGGACTGAAAATCACCATTTCTAATAGTCCACTTCAATTTTTGGTGTTTAATTTTTTTCACAGACCAGTATATATATATATATATATATAATATATATATATATATTATATATATATATATATATATATAAAAACCAAGGTTCCTAGTTCGATACCGGTCCCCGCCAACTCAGCGTATGAGTAGCGCTCCACCTCAGATGCTAAAACAATCTCCTTGGTCTAGCGCTATTGAAAAGAGGATAGACTCCCTCACTGACTGGCTGATACTGACTTTAGGCCGGCTCGTCGACATTACTTTACTTATATAATATATATATATATATATATATATATATATTATATATATATATGAGAGAGAGAGAGAGAGAGAGAGAGAGAGAGAGAGAGAGGAGAGAGAGAGTGTGCATGTATGTATGTATGTATGTAGAAAAAAACAAAAAAAAGATGAATTTATTCTTTATGGAGAAGTTGAGAAGGAAAGAATCTTGAGTAAGGGTGTATAACTTTCGAGAAATGGGAGAATAATCTTCCATCCTTACTCAGACAACAGGCTTTCCATCTCAAGTCCTCATGAAGATTTGCTAAACCCGAAAAGTTATAAGATCGACTTCGCCGTCAAGAATAAATTCATCTTTTTGGAATACTTCTTGTCTTCCCATTTTCAACATAGGGTCGGATCCATTTCCCTATTTACTCCCATGAGCTCAGTCGGCAGAGTGCATTCGGCTAGAAACCACAAGATTCCTAGTTCGATACCGGTCCTCGCCAACTCTGCGTATGAGTAGGACAGGGATCTGTGCGATAAAGTAAGGAGCTGATGGTAGGTGTGGCGCTTCACCTCAGATCCAGCAAAAACAATCTCCTTGGTCTAGCGCATGTTAAAAGGGGATAGACTCCCTCGCTTGATATCGATTTTAAGCCACCCCGACGATTTTACTTTATATATATATAAATGTTTATATATATATATTTTCCCCCTCTTTTCTCAAATTGTTCAATTACAATCCCAGTCGTGCCTTTTCTAACATCTATCAAGTGAATTCTCTGATAAGATTGATCGAAAAAAAGAAAACAATATATATATATATATATATATATATATATATATATATATATATATGGCAGATAATAAGGACATCGAGGATCCCTACTAACTTCAAAAGTAATTGCCCGCTTTGCTTAGAAGAAAAATACAAATAATTAAATTTAGTGACTGAAAGAAGTTATTGAATACAAGAAATGATTTAATCTTCAAATGTAGACACAAAAATAAATATAAACTAGAGTAATTGGGAAAACCACACATGGACATATTACAAAACATTATAGCATAATAAGGGTGGTAGGATAAATAACCTTAAATTGATACCACGCACAACCGAATACACGCAACCCACCTGCTTATGAGATACACACGTGAGTATGGATGCAGATATAGTAGGACCGGGTGGATAGATAGACTTAAGCGTATGCGCATGTAAAAATACGCAGGTAGAAGTAGAGTTATTATGCATTTGCTCTGGATACCTAAGAGTTGTACATTTTCATATTTGAAAATATCAAATATATCAGAATATCAAAATATATGAAAATGAAATACGTGTCAACATTCCAATAAATAATTTTTATCCACACATTTTTTCCAAATTACCAAATGTTTCTTAAAATACATAAAATACATGAAATTACAACATACATACTTACAATAAAAAATTCAAATTTCAAAACTAAAAATCACAAACATAATCAACACGCGTAAATCATAAAATTTCGTAAAATGTCGAGTGTGCGTGTGTCCGTAAGCCGGCGTATTTAACAAACACGGTAGGAGGAATTTGAAAATCAGTAAAACGCAAAGATTATACCAGTTAAACAGGGTATGAGATCTTCGAATTTAATAAAGATCAGACTGAAGAGGCAAATAAATGCCGAAATACATTTATATCTACACAAGTTATCCATTTATTCATATATATATATATATATATATATATATATATATATATATATATATCGTTATGAAAAGGATTCCGTCCTTAAGCATCACAAGTTGCCACAGAAGCCCAACAGGTGGCATCAATGTGAAATCGGAGTGTTATAAAGCCCAAGTAGACAAGACTCTTCTATAGCAGTCCATGGCGTTCTTCTGCGTATGTTGAAATAGATTACAAAAAAAAATAAATAAAATGTTAATATTACTTGGCTGATACTCAAAAAAAAAAAAAGTATTAAATATATTATTGTCAAGAAAATTAGCAAAAGTACTTTTTTTATTTACTTTAGTTTAATAGAAAAATGAAAAATAAATTTAAAATTATAATCTTGAGACTAAATAGTAATTTCATTTTTTTTTTATCGAGCAATTCTCATTAAAAAAAAAATGTACAAAGTATCAGACTTAAATGGACTCAAAGTGAACGGTGATAAAAAGCAATTAGATAAAGTATAGAGATGAAAGGTATAATAATAATAATAATAATAATAATAATAATAATAATAATAAGGATGATGATGATGATGATGATGAAGAAGAAGAAGAGGAAGAAGAGGAAGAAGAAGAAGAGGCACAAAATGACATACGGACAAATTATAACAACGAAAATCTGATAATACACATCAGAAAGTGTATGTTATGTGGTGACAGAGATGAAACGGTTAATCCCAAAAGTGAATACAACAAAAGGAATACGAGAACAGACCAGACTGATTGTAGAATGCAAGCAGCATCGTCCAGGATTTGAACTCTTGTCAACATGTCCATTTCTTACGGCGATAACCATTACACCACACGCCTACACAAAAATGTCTCGTATAACTTCTCTAAATCTTACTTATCTTTTGCTTTATATGAAATGAGATATATCTGTTGAATTTCAAATATCAACTATTGTTTATTCCTTCATAAATCTTTATTATTATAATGGAACTGTGTGATTGTTTAAAACCGGAACTATATTACTACTTAAGTTACAATTCCCTTAGTTATTTACATCACATTCTACATTATTTTATTTTTATTTAAACCTCAATTATTAATAAAATTATTTTGCATTATTAATACTGTTCACCATATTTACATACTAAATAACATGCGATTGTAATTATATATACAACAAAATAGCGGTTTACAGCGTGAATGGGAGGCTAATTTGCAATTGATATTAGAAATTTGATTTAATAAATATATACTCATTATTATTGATTTCTAATTGTTTGGTTTTATCTTAATGAATATGTACAAAATTTCAGGGATAAATCTTAAAAGAAACCCATTAACAAGAAGAAATAACTGTACTCTTTACTTTCTATAATTAAATTAGGAAAATTTGGCAATGAAAGACGGGATTGATGGAAGAGTAAGTTTCAGATGTTCTACTTTTTGATTATACCGCCCTCTGTTTAAAATCTTTTGTCATTCTTATTTAGTTTCATTTGCCTTTCTAATTTAATATACTATTCTATTACATTAACTTGCATACTTGCATTTGAAGGGAGGATATATTTGATAGTTAATTTAATTTCTTATTAAAGGAAAATAATATTGAGGTAAAAACTCAAACTACTGAATTCTGAAGAAGTGTATCTGAATTTTCTAGGAGAACCAAAACATGATTAAAAAGATTGACATATCTATGCAACTTCCTGATTGGTACAGACATTCTACAACACTAATACAACGGCCACATATCTCTCATCACAGATAAACAAGTGCTCGGAAGGACACACCTATATACATAGCAATGGCATAATCTATACAGATCACTGTCGTCCCTCACAATCCTATAACAAACACCACCGTCAGAACCTTAACTCTCATGAGTTCTCAAAGGACTCATCAATCCAACTGCTGATCCACAAAGTTTCATGCAAATATGACATAGGAAGGACGTCCTTCTCATTGGGTCGGATGGATCAGATGATAAAATTTGATGATTATGCACGACCATATGTCTCTTAGGACCAGAAGACGACTTACAACATTTGTTACAAGACAATATCTTGTCTATATCTATCTAGCCCAGTATTTTCACTATCTATCTATCTATCTATCTATCTATCTATCTATACAACGCAGTCTGTCTATATCTATCTAGCCCAGTATTTTCACTATCTATCTATCTATCTATCTATCTATCTATCCAACGCAGTCTGTCTATATTTATCTAGCCCAGTCTTTTCCCTATCTATCTATCTATCTATCTATCTATCCAACGCAGTCTGTCTATATCATCTAGCCCAGTGTTTTCCCTATCTATCTATCTATCTATCTATCTATCTGTCCAACGCAGTGTGTTTATATCTATCTATCGCAGTTTTGTTTATATCTATCTATCTATCTATCTATACAATGCAATCTGTCTATCTATATCTAGCCCAGTCTTTGCACTATCTATCTATCTATCTACCCAACGCAGTGTTTATATCTATCTATCACTGCCTTGTTTATATCTATCTATCTATCTATCTATCTATCTATCTATCTATCTATCTAAGGCAGTTTACATCTGTCTATCCAACGCAGTCTTTTTATATCTATCTATTGCAATCTTATTTATATCTATATATTGCACAAGACACATTGTTCCTGGAGTGTGCATTAATTGTTCCCGATCAGATTTCCTATGACTGACATATCCAACCTTGGAAGGCAGAATCCGATCACATGGTGGACATTTCCAACCCTCCGTGTACTCACTGATATGACATTGACGCTTGAGGTTTTCATATTCAATTATTTTATACGTACATACGTACATACAGAAACACAAACACAATTACACACATGCACCCACACACACAAGCATACACACCCACACGAACCCCCACACACAAACACACATGCACAAAAATGTATACACATGCACACAAACATAAAACCCCACACACAAACACAAGCACATACACACATATTTTCACACAAGCATACACACACAAACACTCACGCTAACAGACAGACACACTCATACACACACATAAACATAGAAAAATTCCCATACACATGCACACAAATACACACATACATACACAAATATGCAGGCAAACATAAACTCACGCACACAAAACATGCGCATACACACATACATACACACACACACGCACACACACACACACACACACACACATATATATATATATATATATATATATATATATTTACCAACCCCTCCGCACGAGCAGGATGTGACACGAGGTCAATTTCTTAAGCGGAGTTCAACATGTTTGAATTTAGAGTTTTCCATCTCCTAGACCGGTTGCCTAAATAAGGTTAAAGAGCCCAGTCTGTACTACTATTTACCCATAGCTGGAGGGAGAGTAGGATTCATTCCTATCTTTCCCAAGGGTATTAGCGCTAAGTGGAATGTAATTACCACGTCCAGGAATTGAACTGAGGGCCACAAGTCCATTTCCCATGACTTTAACCATTACATCACGCGCTTCCTCCTAAACACATATAAACACATACACAAACAACTGCAAAAAGATACACACACAAACACATGCACACATAAACAGATACACACACACACATACACCAACACACACAAACACTTACATACATAAACAGACACACACACACACACACACGAACACACACACGAACACACACAAACACTTACACAAACACATGCTCACACAAATACAAACACAACATATACACAAAAGTTCACACACTCACACATAAACCTACACACACGTACACTCACACAAACACACACAGAAAAGCACATACACATAAACACACCCCACACACACATACATACACATACACACACACACACACACAGACACGCATACACAAACACGAATAAACAAAATCTCAACTACGCAATTATTTATGACTGTGTATGCATTTGTGTGTGTGTATTTATGTGTGTGTGTGTGAGTTTATGTTTGTGTTTATGTGAGTGGGCGTGAGTGTGTGTCTATGGGTGTGTATGTATAATTCAATTAGACGAGTCTATTAAATTAAAGTGACCCAATTCAAGCGTAATCTGACTAATAAAAAAAAAATGAAATTCTCTTTAATAAAAATAAATTATTCTCGTCGTTTTCAAAAATATTTTGGTGGCAACTTTTAATTCGTCTCTAATTCCACAGAAATTAATTTGAACAAATCAAGAAAGATCGAAATAGCAGAGAGAATTGTTTGTTTGTTTTGTTTTACGGCATATTAACCCCAATGGGTCATTTGATGCCGGCGAAAAAGTTTGGCAGAATGTTTTTTAAACTCAACTTTTTTGTAAACAAATTTTTCTATTTAACCCATAAAGAGAACCCTGACAGTTTCCACCACTACGGGTCAGAGTAGACATGGGAGCAATGGCGATGAAGGGCGTTCCACATTCCCCAAACCTCCAGAACTGGAACTTCACCATCAGATAGAGTTTGACGTTATTACCAGGACATGAACCTCAGCCACCGCCTCTAGTAATAATGTTCTCACAACTGTGCTGCACTCTGCTCACCAACAATCAAAATCTATCTCGAAATGCCTCGTCCACCCGTCGCAAGAGCCAAAATGCTACTGCCAGTTTTTTTCGTAGTCGTCGTACGTAATTGTTTGACGCTCCCTCTAGCCGTCGCCGTATGCTTATATGCACGCCCGATCTCGAGAGAATTTGCATACGTGCAACCCCATTCTCGCTGGTTCGAGATCGCCCTTCGTTAAATATAGTGCTTACAGCAGCCATATTTCTTTCCCGCGATGACCCTGCAAGCCAGACTCGTCCGCGCACTCTTTGAGTTTCGAGGTATGTTATTTTCATTACATCCACACCGCCTTCTTGCACATATATGATAAAAAGAGGGCTTACCATAATGGCAATAAGGTTGGGGCAATCATATAGGTGCTAGGGCTTGACATGGTCATCTGATTGATCGGAGGGGGCCTCACCACTGACCGTCTAGTCTAAGTGATGGTCATAGTTGTTTGTTTTGTTTTGTTTGTTTTGTTTTACGGCATATCAACCTCAGTGGGTCATTTAATGCCGATAAAGTTTTGAAATAAATCATTCTTAATGGATAATACAATTTTTTTATAAATACATTTCTCTATTTAACCCATAGATGGGACCCTAACAGGTACTACCACTCCGGGTCAGAGTGGACCAGGGAGCAATGGTGATGAAGGGGTGCTCCACATTCCCCAAACCTCCAAAACTGGAACCTCACCATCAGATAGAGTTTAACGTCATTCCCAGGACATGTAGACCCGCAGCCACCGCCTTCTAGCACCCATATGATAAAAAGGGGTTGGGGCTTGCCATAAGGGCAGTAGGGTTGGGAAAATCATATAGGTGCTAGGGCTTGACGTGACCAGCCGATTGATCGGAGGGGGCCTCTCCGACCGCCCGTCTAGCCCAAGATAGGGCCAAAGTGTAGTATTGCAATGAGTGTTGTAGAGAATACATCAGAAACAAAAAAATCTGACTTTGAATTTCATGAGAAATTCTTCGCCACCTGCATTAACATGGCTTTTCAAAATATCATCATATACGAGTGGGGGGAAGTACTGTAAAGTTAATAGCTTAAAAGTTCATATGATGACGTCATATCCGCTGTTGATGTATTTTTTTACCAATGGGATTCAAGCACTGCAACAGCGATGGAAGTGAGTAGAACATTAGGCGAACTATGATGAAAGAAAACCTCATTTGGTCGTTAGCTCAGTCGGTAGAGCGTTCGGCTAGAAACCACAAGGTTCCTAGTTCGATACCGGTCCTCGCCAACTCAGCGTATGAGTAGCACAGGGATCTGTGCGGTAAAGTAAGGAGCTAATGGCAGGTGTGGCGCTCCACCTCAGATGCAAAAACAATGTCCTTGGTCTAGCGCTATTGAAAAGGGGGTAGACACTCTCGTTGACTGGCTGATACCGACTTTAGGCCACCCCGACGACTTTACTACTTTTTATATCATCATATAAACATATAATACAAGAGTGGGGGCTGAAAAGTTCATAGGCTTAAAATGTTCATGTGATGACCACTGTTGGTGATGGAAGATTTCTTGGTATAAGGATATTTTTTCTTTTTTCAGAAATTATAGAATTTAACTCTTTGCCTACTTTAAGCCACTCACGGCGGCTCTCATGCCACACCCAGGCAAAGTACAAAAACTGATGATTATAATTGAGCAGAAGGAACTCAACGAATGAGTAGCACAGGGATCTTTGCGGTAAAGTAAGGAGCTGATGGTAGGTGTGGTGCTCCACCTCTGATGCAAAAACTATCTCCTTGGTCTAGCGCTAGTGAAAAGAGGATAGACTCCCTCGCTGATTGGCTGATACCGACTTTAGTCCACCCCGACCACTTTACTTACTTTTACTTATTTGAATAGAGTGGTGAATAGAGAGTGAACTTTGAAATATCATACGGGTAGGGAATACCAAGACAATTTGGTACAGCTGTTGAGGAAATGTTTAGTAGGCAAAGAGTTAAAGAAGCTGACCGTATATCGAAACATTTATAATGTATAATCGATCATTGTTGATCATTATGAAATGATGGAATTTGTCGTTGTGTTGTGTTTGAATCGAGAAAGATGTTGTGTTATCAGCAAACGTTACGGCTCTTCTTGGAATTGAATTTTTTTTGGCAATCATGTGCCAATGACGTCATCTGCAAATAATTTGAAATGGCATCTTACTTTCCAGAAGCAAAGAAATGAACAAAGAACTGAATAAATAATTCTTGTCTGTAACATTTAATGAAACATATCTATCCCCCCCCCCCCCAACACACACAACTTTGAACTTTCCATCATTTATCTCGCGTGAATTGTCGACAAGTTTCAACATTAATGGCAACGAAAATCCTTGTAAAAGCATTTACTAAAAAAATAATAATAAATAAAATAAATAAACTAAAGATCATAAAAGATAATGAATTTATTCTAGACAATAGATAAACAATGAAATTATCCCAATTCTCTCTCTCTCTTTCTGTCTCTCTCACTCTCTCTCTCTCTCTCTCTCTCTCTCTCTCTCTCTCTCTCTCTCTCTATATATATATATATATATATATATATATATAATATACCAAGCGTGTTGGTAAATCCTTGCGGTGAGAAAAAAACCCAGCAAATAGTTTGATTGTAAAAATATACTACCAAACATCAACCAGGGAGAAAACATTTTTGAAAAAGATAGTCGTACCAACAAAAAATAATCTATTGGTACAGTATTTGGCCAAAAGAAAAAACAATTTATATGTATATATGTATATAAGATATATATATATATATATATATATATATAATATATATATATATATATATATATAACGCTAGGAGAAGCTAATAAGTAAAAAGTGCTCGATACCTAAGTAGAGCCAATAATAAAGATTTTAGCCCTGAAGAGCTTTATGCGAAACTAATAGTAGGTTCGTCTGACTCATTAGATTTATCTTTATATATATATATATATATATATATATATATATATATATATATATATATATATATGTGATATTAGGAAAAAATTGAAAAACACAAGTTTATAAACGAGTAATGTTTATTTCG
>CM042164.1:86151907-86154407 GCA_023376005.1 Doryteuthis pealeii | reverse complement strand
GATAAATACAGCTTCAATCTCGATACTTTTATGACACACCTTATATACTGAAATAAATTAATGTTCCATTCATTGTTCATTTCTATCTTGGTAAATACAGCTTCAATCTCGATACTTTTATGATATACCTTGTATACTGAAATAAATTAATGTTCCATTCATTGTTCCTTTCTATCTTGGTAAATACAGCTTCAATCTCGATACTTTTATGACACACCTTGTATATTTATCAAATATAGAGTTCATACAGACATATCAATCGAGATGGGGGTAGATGTCAATCGGTTTAGAATTTGTTTGATTTTAGTTAAAAGCTCGAAGAGTAAAAGGAAGTCCGGCCTCTGTGTTTGTTTTCTTTTTCCATTAATAAACAAGTTGTTTTCAAAACAAATTTCACCTACTGTGACATCAATACTTTATTTTTTTTACAAAAAAGTATTTTTGTGACCAAATATTCAGTTCAATAGTCACACATTGAAGAACATACATAAAGAAACACACTTTTATGAGGGTGAGTCTAAAATTATACGCACTTTCACTATACAGATCTTTATTATTGTCACAGTGTTTCTGCGTTCCAAAGACGATAACCATTACACAACAAACATCTTCTTGTCTTAGGCATATGATCTATTATAAATATAAGCACGTTTTAAATTATATATATATACTTATATATATATATATATATATATATATATATATATGGTGGAAATGTGAGGAGGTTAATCCGACAGTATGTGGAGAAAAGTAGACAAACAAGTGTGTTTTGTCTACTTTTCTCCATATATATATATATATATTATGTATGTGTGTGTGTATATATATATATATATATATATATATATATATATATATGTGTGTGTGTGTGTGTGTGTGTGTGTGTGTGTGTAAAATAGTGAAATTTCTTTTGAAAAAACACAGGTTCAAATAAAATGAGTGATATTTATTCAGCCAACGCTGCAGTGTTTCAATCTGTTTAGTAGATCTTCTTCATGCCGTTGTTGATATAAGGAAAAGTAAAATTTATCACAGAATAATAAGGAGACTGTGATAGTTTTTGTTGATCAGTTTGTTTAAATAAATAAACAAATAAAATATACATACACACTCACACACACGCGCTCACTTACACACACGGTCACCACAGACACCCAAATGAAAAACGATTAATCTACACACATTTCCATACACGCTCTCTCTCCCTCTCTCTCTCTCTCTCTCTCTCTCTCTCTCTCATACACACCCCACACAACGTAAGTGAATGTTCGACGTCATCCTTCAAAACCGTTTATCCCAGCGTTCATAAATTTCGAACAATTCTAAGAGCGCTAATTTTTAATTCAAAACATTTTTAAACAAACTGATCAACAAAAACTATCACAGTCTCCTTATTATTCTGTGATAAATTTTACTTTACCTTATATCAACAAAAGCCCTGAAGAAGATCTACTAAACAGATTGAAACACTGCAGCGTTGGCTGAATAAATATCACTCATTTTATTTGAACCTATGTTTTTTCAAATTTGTTCTCACTATTTTACATACCATCGGATTCACTTCCATTTTTCTCTTCATATATATATATATATATATATATATATATATATATATATATATATATATATATATATATATATATATACACTAAAACGAAATCCGTTTTTTTTGTTCATCAGGAGATATTCTACATTACTGAAATTTCTATGAAGGCACATAGTGTAATAATAATGTGAAATGGACACCAGTTCAAATTCTGGTTGAGGCTGTTTGCATTTCACATAAATTTAATGCTTTTGGGAAAGGCATGAATCCAACTATTCTCCCTCCAGCTATGGGTAAATAGTAGAGTAAACTGGACTCATTAACTTTGGTTAGGCAACCAGCCTAGGAGCAGAATAACTCTGTTCAAACGTTTTAAACTGGATTTAAGAAAATGATCTTGTGTCAAGTCCGACCAGTGCGGTGGGGGTGGGTAAACATATATGTAATAACATTTAATTTTACTATAAAAATGCATTAGCCAAGAATGTTTACTATAAAAATGCATTAGAAATTAATTTTACTATAGAAATGCATTGGAAATGATTTTTACTATAAAAATATCATTTCAAATGATTTTTTACTACTAAGATACATTGGCCAATGATTTTAACCATACAATATATTGGAAATGATATTACTATAAAAATGCAATGGAAAAGATTTTTACTATAAAAATGCATAGGAAATGACTTTTACTCTAAAAATGCATAGGAAATAATTTTTACTATCAAAATGCATAGGAAATGATTTTTACTATAAAAATGCATTAGCCAATAATTTTTACTCTAAAAATGCATAGGAAATGGTTTTTACTATCAAAATGCATAGGAAATGATTTTTACTATAAAAATGCATTAGCCAAGAATTTTTACTCTAAAAATGCATAGGAAATGATTTTTACTATCAAAATGCATAGGAAATGATTTTTACTATAAAAATGCATTAGCCAATAAT
>CM042164.1:86139407-86141907 GCA_023376005.1 Doryteuthis pealeii | reverse complement strand
AGTGTCAGCGTTTTCCTTAGAAAGGACGGGTAATAAGAATGTTAAGTTCAATATCGACGAACTATTGTGCAACGGAAGGGTCCATTATTCATTCAGAACTTTGGGGGTTCTTTATAAGCAATGTTTCATTGTTTGCTAATTGTCAATGAAGAAATTACACTTTAAAAATTGAACGGTTAGCAGCTTTGAATGAATTGCTAATGGCTGAAGAACAAAACAGTCCGTCTTTTCCTTTTTGTGCGCGCGCGCGTGTGCGTGTGTGTGTGGGGGGGTGTCCAATTTTCATTAAGTAATATTAATGTAAAATTATAACTATCAGATTACAACAATACTATACATACAATTATATGATTTCAATAATTTCAAGCAATTATGTGATTTTAATACATCACTCAAAAAGTCCCGGGCTTGACATAGATGGCGCCACTAATAAAAAAAATCCACATAATTTTTATAAAGTACTAACCTTCAAATGGCAGGTGTGAAAAATTTGAGCATAATCGGATTATTAGTTTACAAATTATAATTATTTAAGTGAAGTTAATGTTGCAAATTTTCAAAACATTGGAAAATTCTTAATTCGTGTGTTGATAAAGCATTAAATAAGTAATGCAAGACTAAGCCCGACAGTGTGGGAAAGGTGATCCACTGGGAACTGTGCAAGAAATTCTAATTTCACCATAGAACGAAATGGTATATGGACAAGTTGGAACCTGTCCTGGAGAATGAGACGCATAAAATTCTCTGGAACTTCGATATACATACGGATCACCTAATCCCATCCAGGAGACCAGACCTATATTGATTTACAAGAAGAAGAGAACCTGTCATCCCGTGGAATTTGCTGTTCCGGCCGGCCACAGAGTAAAAGTGAAAGAAAGCGAAAAGATAGACAAATACTTGGACCTTGCCAAAGAACTGAGAAAACTGTGTAACATGAAGGTGAAGGTCGTACCGATTGTAAATGTTGCACTTGGAACGGTCTCTAATGCTCTGGGAAATAATTTGGGTGAATTGGAAATCAGAGGAACAATTGAGACCATCCAAACTACAGCACTGTCAAGATCAGTTAGAATACTCAGAAGAGTCCTGGAGACCTGAGGAGACTTGCTGTCACTCAGCCTCCAGTAAACCACTGGCTGTGCCAAGTGTGAAAAACTATAATAATACGAATGGTATATGTATAAACCGAAATCTGTTTTTGAGAATGAAACGCATAACATTCTCTGGATCTTGGAGATAGACTAATCACCTTATCTCAGTTAGAAGTCAGAAATATATATATATAGATCTTAGCCCCGAAGAGCACTAAGCGAAACTTTTAGTAGGTATATCTGACTCATCAGGTTTATCTTTATTATTTGCTCTACTTAGGTAATGAGCACTCTTTACTTATTAGCTTTAGTATTATATCCTAGCAGTTTTTGTATGAATATATATTTTTCATATATATATATATATATATATATATATATATATATATATATATATATAAATTGTTTTTTCTTTTGGCCAAGTATTATAGTATCAATAAAGAAAAATAGAGTTTGTCAACTGGTAGATTTTGCAGGCCTAGCAGATCACAGGATAAAAGGGAAAGAAAACGACAAGCGAGATAGAGACCAGGACCTTGCTAGAGAATTGAAAGAACAGTGGAATATGAAAGTGAAAGTGAAAGTAATACCAATAGTAATTGATGCACTTTGAAGGGTTACAAGGATTATGGCACAGCTATTATTAGTATCTCTTTTACTTCTGTCCCAAAATAGTTGCTGCATTTGCACATGCATTTTCCTACATTAAATGTCACAATGATTATGGGAGATGTATAATGTTTTTAAAATTTTTAATTGTGACCCAAAATAGTTGCTACCTTTGCATATAAATGTTCGGACCATATGAAATTTAGGCACCCCTTTTGCTTTGCTGATTCATAAGTACATCTTTTTCATTTACACCGTCAACATCCGGTTGTTTGTTAGACGATTTTTAGAGTTTTTTTTAAATTATAAAACTAACACCTAATCCTAACCCTAATCCCTAACCCTAACCCATAACAAACAACCAGATGAACTTATGAATTAGCAAAGCAAAAGGGGTACCTAAAGGCCATATGGTCCAAATTTTCTTGCATAAATGTTAAATTTTAAAATAAAATAAAGATTTAGTCTCGATACTTTCTGATCACACCCACTTATTTCTCTTTAAAAGTAGCCAATGTGAGAATATATATTCTTAATTCGACCGTTTAATTTGTCTGGAACAAATTCAATTTCATAGTTAATTAAACATGATATTCAATTGTAATAAAGAAATTAGATCAGTTCTTGCGTCTGAAATAAAATACCTTTTATTTTTTTACAAATGAAATATTTATTAGACTATTTTCTTCTATTAGTGATATAGAATCACAATCATTATTTAAAAAAGATGTTAAAAATGATATAGCTAATCTGGAAAAGTCGAAATAAGAACAATCACCCTAACTCTTTGCCTACTT
>CM042164.1:86119407-86131907 GCA_023376005.1 Doryteuthis pealeii | reverse complement strand
TTACTTAAGCTAGACAGGTATTTGGAAAGGCGCCCTCCAATCAATCAGCTGGTCATGTCATGCCCTAGCATCTATATGGTTTTTCCCAATCCTATTGCCTTTATGGCAAGCCCCGGCCCTTTTTAACATATATGTACTAGAAGGCAATGGCTGAGGGTCTTCATGTCCTTTGTATGATGTTTAACTACATGTAATTGTGAAGTTCCAATTTGGAGCTTTGTGGAGTATGGAGTACCCCTTCATCGCCATTACTCCAGGTCCACTCTGACCTGGAGTGGTAGTACCTGTTAGGATCCCATCTGTGGGTTAAATAGAGAAAGATGAGTTTTAGAAAATCTGTTTAAAAAAAAAAAGAGTTTACAAAAATTAAATACCCAACAAAATTAACAAAAAGAAGGCAACTTGTATTTTCGGGATTTTATCGTCCTTGTAGAATACAGTGAAAATGAATGAAAACAAAAAGATAGACAAATACTTAAACCCGGCCAGAGAACTGGAAAGAAACTGTGAAACATGAGGGGAAGGTCGTAATCCTGAATGAGACTTATGAAATTCTCTGGGATTTTGAGATCGAAACGGATCACTTAATACTGATGACTAGACTTGAATTGTGCAGTAACTTAATCAAACAGCAACAAAAGAATATAGGAAAATAGAAGATAATAATACAAATAAATCTTGAGAGAGTGAGTGTTAAGACTTGTGTGGCCATTTTAAGGCTGCAGGTGATAGCACTTTACAGTGGAGATCCCTTGTGGCATTAAGTTTGATCCATGTTGAGTGGAATCCTTGTGTTCCTCAGTGTTAAGCAGAATCCTTGTGTTCCTCACTGTTAATTAACAAGAAGGAAATACATTTTTGTTGTCCCGGTGGATGAGGTAGTAAAAATGAATGAAAAAGAAAAGATAGACAAATATTTGGACCTGATTAGCGAACTTTAAAAAAAGTTAAACATGAAGGTAAAGATGATATCAATCATGATTGTTTGTTTTGTTTTACGGCATATCAACCTCGGTGGGTCATTTAATGCCGGCAAATTTTTGAAAGATTCGTAGCGATAGTTTGGTAGAAAATGATCTAAACTCAATTTTTTTATTAACAAATTTTCTATTCAACCCATAGATGGGAACCTAACTACCACTGCCACACAATTCAAGGACTCGAAGTATACACAAAAAAGATGAAAGAAAGATTAATTACGACAGCCAATAACAGCAACTGTAACATTTGGTCAAAGAGAAAAACAACAAAAACAAGAAAACAGAAATGGACAAAAATATATGGATACTTCAAGCGACAAATTGGGAAGATTGCACATGAAATCACCTGGTCATGGTTAAGAAAAGGACACCTTAATAGAGAAACTGAGTCGCTCATAATTGCAGCACAAAACAATGACATAAGAACAAATTATATCAAAGTAAAGGGCCGGGTTAGCTCAGTCGGTAAAGCGTTCGGCTAGAAACCACGTGGTTCCTAGTTCGATTCCGGTCCTCGCCAACTCCGCGTAAGAGTAGCACAGGGACCTGTGCGGTAAAGTAAGGAGCTGATGGTAGGTGTGGCGCTCCACCTCAGATGCCAAAAAAAATCTCCTTGGTCTAGCGCTATTGAAAAGGGGATAGACTCCCTCGCTGATTGGTTGATACCGACTTTAGGCCGCCCCGACGACTTTTTTTTACTTTTAAAAAGTAGATAGGACACAACAGAACAGTAAATTATATGATGTGAGAAGACAGAGATGAAACAATCAACGATGTATTAAGTGAATGAAGGTAGGGGTTACACGGCTTTAGTTGTACGTAGATAAAAACCCTACAATTTATTAAGAAACTTTAGATGGGACGCATCAAATTTCCCGGGGACTCAATCAAATCAAATACAGGCGTCCCAGGACGTACTAAATTAAAAATCAGCATCACTGTATTTAAATTAGTGCATAGTCTTGTTTTTACTTTGTGTTAGTTTCCTGCTCTCGCAAATTTTATCAAAGCAAAAATTGATAAGACGCAACAAAACAGTAAATGTCAACTGTGCGGTGACAGAGATGAGACTGTAAACCATGTATTAAGTGAATGCAGCAAACTAGCACAACGAGAATACAATGTTCAGCATGACTAGGTAACAAAGGTGATCCACTGCGAATTGTGCAAGAAACTAAAATTTGACCATACAAAAATGGTAATTGGACAAACCAGAATCTGTTCTTGAGAATGAAACGCATAAAATTCTATGAGATTTTGAGATAAAGATGGATCACTTAATCCCATCCAGAAGACCAGACCTAGTATTGATTAACAAGAAAAAGAGAACCTGTCAACTGGTAGATTTTGCAGTTCCAAAATATCACAGGGTGAAAGTGAAAGAAAACGAAAAGTTAGACTAATACCTGGAACTTGCTAAAGAACTGGAAAAAACCTGTGGAATATGAGGGTGAAAGTGATACCAATTGTTCTTGGCGCATTTGGTACAGTCCCAAATGTCTGGAAAAGAATTTGGGTGAATTGGAAATCAGAGGAAGAGTCGAGGCCATCTAAACTACAATACTGTTGGGATCGGCTAGAATACTCAGAAGAGTCCTGGAGACCTGAGGAGACTTGCTGTCACTCAGCCTCCAGTGAACCACTGGTTACGGCAAGTGTGAAAACCTATAATAATAATCAAATGCAAATCTAATATTCTCATTATGCAACAACAATAATGAAAGATCTGATCTTACTTTACTTAAATCTAAATGATAAAAATAATTAACAATTGCATCAGTAAACTTCGTCTCGTATCCAAATAAATAGATGCAATTATTTTATCAATGGATTATATCTTTAAAAGAGATTCTCACCATTGCAGTTCAAAAAAATCAATCCGAAAATCCAACGAGAGATTTAATTTTCTTGAATAAATTGTGTTTCATAAGCGTTCCTTAATTTCTTCCATTAACAAATCAATTTAAAATGCAGTTAGCTTGAAAATTGAATTTTTTAAATAACGATTTCGTTGATAAAAAAGAAAACTCATATACGTTCCTTGGATTTGATCGCCTCTGATAATGCAATGGTTCCTTATCTATTCTCGCAGACAATTGCACCAAAGTTCGATTTTCATTTAGTGCTCCATACTTCTGTGTTTGTGCTAAGTTAAACTTCATCATCATCATGTCACGCAAGCAGCACGGATATCCATGACAATCTCTCGCCAACCTTCCCTATCATTCATTGCCCCTGAGAGTTCTTCTGAGCAGCATCCAGCATCCTCACATAGTTGGTCAATGTAGGTCCAGGCTAGGCTGCCCACATTAGCATGCCCATGTGTTGGCTTCCACAGGAGTATGTCGCTTATGAGCTCGTCCTTGTTTCTCCAGCAGTGTCCTGCATGCCT
The DNA here is from genome assembly GCA_023376005.1 of Doryteuthis pealeii. NCBI lineage: Eukaryota > Metazoa > Mollusca > Cephalopoda > Myopsida > Loliginidae > Doryteuthis > Doryteuthis pealeii. The sequence continues at coordinate 86,128,535 of CM042164.1, read as the reverse complement.
AGTCAGTCTTACTTGTATGATTTGGGAGATGGGGGCAAATGGCCATACAGCTGTCTCCTTGAGCTTTGCTGTTTTCACGACTTGTTCAAAACTCCACGCAGCATTCTTGTGTAGGTCCCTTCTAGCTTATTCTCAAGGCGCTTCTTTAGGCTCCAGGTAGTGCAGCCATACAGCAATACTGATATAACCATAGTCTGGAAGAATTGTCGTTTTAGCTTATCAGTGAAATCGGATTTCCATATGACTGATGATTTGTTTGTGGCCAACCATGCCTTTCCTATTCGTGTATTAATATCGGTTTCTGTGGATGAGAGTTTAACATAATTGATAAGTTGCCAATGAATTATGTAAGGTGGTGTAGAAATTAAATATAACGGTTATTCTGAATCATGGAAAACCCATAAAAGTAAATTGATAGGTTTGTATTATTTGATTTATTCGGACTATTGCCCTCATCTTTATTGTTATCTGCACAACATTTTGGCCGATGTACCCCTCAGCCTTCTTCAGGTATTTCTTCTCGAACTCGGAATTCTTCTCGAACTCAGGAACTCCTTCCTCGAACTTGGGAATCTTCTGGTAGGCAAAGAGTTAACTCAATTTTCAAATGGCAGTGGGGTAAAAGTGGCTATTTAAGGTCCTATAAATCAAATTAATAGATTGCTTTATTCATTGAGTGTATTGTCCTAATAAAGCCTTGCAAATTGGACAGGAAGGTGCTTTATTCATTGAGTGTATTGTCCTAATAAAGCCTTGCAAATTGGACAGGAAGGTGCTTTATTCATTGAGTGCATTGTCCTAATAAAGCCTTGCAAATTGGACAGGAAGGTGCTTTATTCATTGAGTGTATTGTCCTAATAAAGCCTTACAAATTGGACAGGAATGTGGTTTATTCAATGGGTGTATTGCCCTAATAAAGCCTTATAAATTGGACAGGAAACTACTTTATTTATTCAGTGTATCACTCTATTAAAAAACTTGCAAATTGAAATGGAAATTACATTATTTTATAAGTCTATAGCTCTAATAAAAACTGCTATAATGTAACATTTTTGCAGGATTATAATTGCATACATACACATGCAAATATATGCAAATATATTGAGACAATTAGTAATACATAAATGGGTTCTATTTTATTATATTTTTAAACAATACGGAGCAAATTTATCATTAAAAAAAAACAACAAACAATCTCGGACGGCCGCCACAACCACCGTCGCCACGGACAACAAAGACGATCGCTATGGCAACAGAACGAAAAGAAAGCCATTTCGTAATACCGTGCCGACACCGGTCGCGGTTCCGGCTTAGAAGATTCCAACCGTTATCACGCAGAGGCAGCTTGGTACCATCGCTCGTTTGCTTCGGTCCTGCGGTTTCGGCCGACGTAACACACGTGATGATCGCTAGGATAAAACTCTCCTGTCTCACGACGGTCTTAAAACCAGCTCACGTTCCCTGTCAGTAGGTGAACAATGCAACGCTTGGCGAATTCTTCTTCGCAAACATAGGAAGAGCGGAAGTATTAAAAATTCAACATCCCTACGAACGCCTTATCGACAAGATTGTAGTCACTCATTCACAATTGGGAAAACAATAGACTATTAATTTTTCATATTAAAAAGAAAACATCCATTCATCATCAGACTGACATTTCTCTCTGTCTCTCTCTGTCTCTGTCTGTCTCTGTCTCTGTCTGTCTGTATCATTCTCTCTCTCTCTCCCTCTCTCTCTCTCTCTCTCTCTCTCTGTCTCTCCCTCTGTCTATCTGTCTGTCTGTCTGTCTGTCTCTCTCTCTCTCTCTCTATATATATATATATTTAAAAAGATTTTTGAGATGAAACAAAGAAATTACAGTGGTCAACCACAAATTTGTAGGAGCTTTATTTATTTATTTGTTGAATTTTTAAAAATATAATTGTTTTCCACAGGCAACTACCCAGGTTTCAGGCTATTTTGCCATCATCAGGTTGCTAATAATTTTTCTGGTGTTTATGCGATGCTAATGATTCTTCTGGTGTTTATGCGATGCTAATAATTCTTCTGGTGTTTATGCGATGCTAATTTGCGGTCCAAAAACATAACAGCAAGAAATGTCTTCGCATAAACACCAGAAGAATTATTAGCAACCTGATGATGGCAAAATAGCCTGAAACCTGGGTAGTTGCCTATGGAAAACAATTATATTTAAAAAATTCAACAAATGAATATATATATATATATATATATATATATATATATATATATATATATATATATGGTGGACTCTCCTATCATAGATGAGGGTCAGCAGTGAGTAATTTGTTTCCTCCCATATTGTGTATGCTATCAAGAAGACAATTTGTGTTTCCTCGAGTGTCATAGCAGCCCAGCCTTGCTGCGAGCTATGAAGCCACACTGACAAATGAAATGTTCTAAGGCGGGAGTCAGATGATTTTGTTTTAAAGTTAGGCGGAGCTGATCTCGATACTCCAGTCTATTTTCTTCTTTAGTCTAGAGAAACATATCTTACGCCATTCTTTCCGATCTGATGCTCGATTTTCCCAAGCACTCAGCTTAATATTGAGGCGTTTCAAATTGTCCTTCACTTTGTCTTCATAACGTCCAACAGAAAATAGACGTCCAATATATATATATATATATGTGAAGACGTCCAATATATATATAATGGTTAAGGTGCCGGACTGACACCCAACCGACCGGAGTTCAATTCCGGCTGTAGGTAGCTTCCAAAATGTCTAGCCACACTGAAGAGACTTGATAAGTCGAAACACGTGTCTGTGAATGACCCTATATATATATATATATATATATATATATATATATATATATATGTGTGATGATCTGTGATAACAATGTGTCAGAAATGGATAACAAGTGTATTTCCCATCGAGGTCGGATGGTAAGGTTTCATCATCAATTACCCACCCCCTTATTCTTGGACTTTCTCCATGAAACAAGAGGAAATATATAAAAAAAATCAAGATAAACAATTGCATCAGCGTTGATATGGGAATCATATACAGAGACGACAATCTAACAAAGTCTGTTGGTTTCGTAAGATACTGATGGGGATCCCTGGGCTAGTGGTAATGATGCTTCAGTCCCGAAACCATGCCTGAACCCAGTGTCATCATTTAATGCTGGCTTAATGATATAGTTGATTTACAATAAAATATTTGTCAAACCCATCTTTCGCTTAATGGTTTTATTTTTTTAAGGTTTAAGAATTTACTGAACACCGCTTCGGTTAAGAAAGTTCAAAAGTGCCCTAATCCTTATAGTGTTATCTAACTACTTGTTTCAAGTCAAACTATTTTTTAACATATTCTCCGCGACTGGCAATGCACTATCGACATCGATACACAAGAACCTGCAATCCGCGCTCGTTACAGATTCGTTAATAAGCCCGCGAGAGAGAGACTAAGGAAATCAAACCAAAATGACCAGTCGACGAAATAGAACCCTCCCCTCCCCATTATATACACAGTGTATGACGGGTATATAACACATACGAGTAGGATGTGACTAAAGGTTCATTTTTAACGGGAATTTAACTGGTTTAACCTGTTGTGCCAGAGTGACCTGTTCATGCCTGACGTCACCCTTGCACAACATCATGAAGCTAGGAGGTCCAGAAGAAAGCAGCAGCAACAAGACACCAGCACATCAGCATCTTTAGGGACAGCCTTCACATGCGACATCTGTGGTCGAGAATGTTTTTCTGTATACGTCAAAGGAGACGCTGCAACTTGAGGGACACAAAAAGATGTTCATAGTCTTCCGAGACTGAAATGCCAATAATAACTTGTTTGGTTGGTTTGTTTGTTTTGTTTTACGGCATATCAACCTCAGTGGGTCATTTAATGCCGATAAAGTTTTGAGATAAATCAATTCTTAATGGATAATACAATTTTTTTATAAATACATTTTTCTATTTAACCCATAGATGGGACCCTAACAGGTAATACCACTCCGGGTCAGAGTGGACCAGGGAGCAATGGTGATGAAGGGGTGCTCCACATTCCCCAAACCTCCAAAACTGGAACTTCACCATCAGATAGAGTTTAACGTCATTCCCAGGACATGTAGACATACAGCCACCGCCTTCTAGCACCCATATGATAAATAACTTGTTTGGATCGCTTTTTTAACAATGGAATGTTAAAATTGGTGTAGTTCAAATTGAGAGCTCAATCTACAATAATTCAGGAATCCTATACAGAGCAATATCTTATTATAATGGAGATTGTGTGTTTTTCTGTCTGTAACCAAAACTATATTCCTACTCAAGTCACAATTCCCTTAGTTATTGACATCACATTCTCCATGATTTTATTTTTATTTAAACCTCAATTATTAATAAAATTATTTTACATTATTAATACTGTTAACCATGTCTACATACTGACAACATGCTATTATATTTATATATACAACAAAATAGTGGTTTACAGTGTGAACGGGAAGGCTAATTTGCATATTAATATTAAAAAATTGAATTTAATAAATATGTGCTTAGTATTATTGATTTCTAACTGTTTGGTTTTATTTTAATGAATATAAGCAAAAATCTCTTTAATGAATCTTAAATGAAATCCATTAACAAGATAAAATAACTGTCATTTTATTATTTACTTCCTCTTTTAACTAGATACTTAAATTAGAAAAAAATAACAATGAAAGACGAGAGTGATGGAAGAGTAAGTTTCAGTTGTTCTATTTTTTATTATACTCCCTGTTTCAACTCTTTTTATCTGCATTCTTATTTAGTTTCATTAGCCTTTCTGATTTAATACAATATTTTATTACATTAGAACTTAAATACTTGCACCCTATGGAGGGTGCATATATTTGCTAGTATTAGTAAAGAAAAAAGCTTAAATTCTGGTCATATTAGCAGTTATAACTCTATTTCTTGATTTTCAATTTTTCAAAAATCTCCAAAATATATAAAAGAAGTCCCACCAATTTTGATACCATTTCAATAGAATCAGCAGTCTGATGAAGCATATATATATATATATATATATATATATATATATATATATATATATATATATATGGATGTAAATAAATTTATAACTGCTATATGACTGATAGTTAATCCTTTTCCTTAACTATATATACTAGCAAATATATGCACCCTCCGGGTGCAAGTATTTAAGTTTTAATATAATAAAATATCATATTAAATTAGAAAGGCCAATGAAACTGAATAAAAATGCAGATAACATGATTTGGAACAGAGGGGGTATGATTGAAAAATAGAATAACTTTGAAACTAACTATTCCATCATTTTCAATTACTCCTATTCCTAATTTAACTATTTAGTTAAAATAGGAAGTAAAGAATAATATTAGTTATTTCTTTTTGTTAAGGGATTTCTTTTAAGATTTATTGAAGAGAATTTTGCTCATATTCAATAAATAAAACTAAACAATTAGAAATCAATAATATTAAGCACATATTTATTAAAATCAATTTTTTAAAGATCAATATGCAAATTAGCCTTCCCATTCACACTGTAAACCGCTGTTTTGTTGTATATATAAATACAACTGCATGTTATTCGTATGTAGATATGGTCAACAGTCTTAATGATGTAAAACAATTTTATTAATAATTGAGGTTTAAATAAAATAAAATCATGGAGAATGAGATGCAGATAACAAAGGGAATTGTGATTTGTATAGTAATATAGTTTCGGTTACAGACAGAAAAACATACAATATCCATTATAATAAGATATATATGAAAAATGAATGGAAGTGGGTCCGACAGTGTGAAATAAATATTTAGAAAAAACAAACACATGATGTAAAATTCGCTGACAGAATTCTGTTTCGACCCTTTATTGAAGTGGTCTTCATCAAGAGCGAGTTGTGTAAGATATAGAGAACGGTGAAAGTGGACCGTTATGAGACGAAAGTGGTGCAGATGAAACGTTCAATATAATAGCCGGAATTTTTTTTTTTTTTTTTTAAATTTAAAATTTTAAAATTTTGAAAGTGCGTATTCTGTTATGAAAATAAAATAAAATAAATTTTATTTTATTTTATTAAAATCAGAAGCATTATAGTCCACAAAGAAAACTCAAAAGAGTTTGATATGAGAAGTAAACAAACAGACGATGTGTTTTGATATGGCTTTTTTAGCCGACAATTTTTGGGAGAATATGTGCTTAATTGAAGTCGTGCCTAATTTTTGGAAATTAAAGAGCCCAATCTGTCCAACTATTTACCCATATCTGGAGGGAGAATATTTGGATTTGAATTTCCCAACGATATCATCAGTATATTAAATGCACTGAGCCTGGTTCGTGATTTGAACTCTGGTCCTTTTGTCCATTTCCTATAATGATAACTGGGATAAGTATGATAATGAGCTGTTCATCACTTAAGAGTACGACGATAGCCTCGCTGCCAACGAAAAGCCGTTTTAGATTGAGAAATATTTGCACTCCTAGATTATGTTCTCTTATATTGAATTTCTTGCTATTTTGGTTAAAAAAATCTTTACGCATCGATTTCTATTGCGTGGTTTATGAAAATATTGCATTCCTGTAAATGTGTCTTATTTATAGATGAGATGAACATTACAGAAATCTGTTTGTCTGATTATAAATCTGTACTAGGATATAAAGGTTGGCAGACATGCACTATTGTGATTTGGTAATATATATATATACACATATATATATATATATATATATATATATATATATATATATATATATATATATATATATATATATATATATATATATATATATATATATATATATATATTTTAACAATGGAAAGGAGTAACCTACTCGAGTTTCATCGACTGATTCTTCAGGGTTACTTTAGTTAAATTAATCGAGTTTTCGATTAATCTTAGATGGTATAATACATGCCCGTTGGAATGGGACTTATCTTTAGTAGAGGAACTATTATACTATGTATTATACCATCTAAGATTAATCGAAAACTCGATTAATTTAACTAAAGTAACCCTGAAGAATCAATCGATGAAACTCGAGTAGGTTACTCCTTTCCATTGTTAAAACATATTGTATTGAGCACTTTGTATTTGTTTTTTCTCAATCTTAGCCTCTGGATACTGTGCGCTTCCAACGATCGTACTCATACCCAAAGGTAAGTTACTACTTATACATTTACAAATATATATATATATATATATATATATATATATATATATATATATATATATATATATATAATCTAAAAGTCCAGAGAAGAAATCTTCCTTACGACACAAGAGTTTTATTTAAAAAAACAAGTCGCAGTTTGAGAGCTCAATGTGTGCTCTTAATGTTAGAGTCACAGATAAAATATATAAGTAAAGAAATAACAACAGACTTAGAGATTTAGCATTATAGTCTATTTCAGGGAGCTTAGACAAATAGTCTAACTCTCCCAACCTATCAGATGCGAATCTAACTTCGCATCTGATGAGTCGGGAGAGTTAGACTATTTGTCTAAGCTCCCTGAAATAGACTATAATGCTAAATCTCCCTGACGCTAAATCTCTAAGTCTTTGTTATTTCTTTACTTATATATATATATATATATATATATATATATATATATATATATATATAGAGAGAGAGAGAGAGAGAGAGAGAGCCAGATATAGTATATGGTTATCACTAGGTCACTTGGTAAGCTAGTGATGCACCAAGTCTTTTGCGGTGTTATAAGAGGAGTGCTCAATATAAGTTATAAAGCTATTTTGTAAAGGCTTATTTTATTCGTTTATTGAATAACTAGTACTCATCACTATATTGCTTTTAACTTGATTCTAATTATACATAATAGCTAGTGAAAACATTTTAGAGTATAGTTTTAATTCTGATTATATATATATATATATATATATATATATATATATATGTGTGTGTGTGTGTGTGTGTGTGTGTGTGTGTGTGTGTGTGTGTTTATGTGTGTGTGTGTGTGTGCGTGTGTGTACACAGACACACACACATTATACATTTTTTCAGGTCAATTAACTTTGAACTACGTATATTTGTGAATCTGTGTTACACCTCAAAGATACGTAGTTCAAAGTTAACTGAGCTGAAAAAATGTAAAAGTTTTTTAAATAAAATAACTGGTGTATTATATATTTTATTCATTAATATATCAACACTGAAAATTTCATTAAATTCGGTTAATTCCCTGATTTTTCGTATTTTTTTCTTTCGGCGGGGTGATATACGAAATGGTGGAATTTAGGTCCGTTAAGTTCGATTTAACCTGATTCATTTTTATTATCATTTCACGGATTGCGAGTTTTTCCCACCAGTAACAACTGGTGGTTGATCACAGGAGTCTCAGGGAAAGCAACTCACTTCAGGTCTCCAGGACTCTGCTGAGGATTATAGCCGATCTTACCAATACTGTTTGAATAGCCTCAATTCTTTGTCTAATTTATGTAACCGGGTAACGGGATTTATGTATCACGTGACTCGATCAGAAAGAAGAAAAAAAAAAGAATTGTTTTTTTTCCTTGCGTTTTTCTTGTTAAAATTAAAAATCCTGTTTTCGTCTCAGTTATTTTTGTTTTTTGTTTTTGTTTCTTTTGTGAAAATTCAAAATGATCAATTATTTCAATTTCTGTTTTTTTTTTTTTTTTTTTTTTTTTTTCAATTTCTCAAATATTTGTTGAATTTAATCTTTTTAAAATTGAACATTTATTACTCCTGATTTTGCTTATTAGAGGAATTAATTTCCGATATTTATTTTCACCTGCAAATGTCTTCTTTCAATTCCTTATTTATTAATATTTAATATTTAATTGTGAAAAAGAAAATCGAGAAATTTATATAAATAACCGTTTGACTTTTGTTTTGATTAAATGTAATTAGATATTTCAAAATTTAATCTATTTTTGATATTGCATATCCGTGGTGGCGCACCTAGCACAAGTGCCGCCCGGGGTGGATGTTTATTTGGCCATTATTTAAAAGTTTTAATAACATTACAAAAAGCCGAAAATGAAATTATAAAAGGGATAGAAGTATGCAAAATAAGAAAAGAAACTGTATCAACTATTTATTTTCCCACAATTTAATTTTATAATTTTTATAAACACAAAAAATAATAGAAAAGATATG
>CM042164.1:86064407-86114407 GCA_023376005.1 Doryteuthis pealeii | reverse complement strand
ACCTCACCCTCAAAGGGGCCACCTGTTGGTCATTGGTGGCAACTCATGATGCTTGAGGATGCAATTCTGGTGACTGAGCAGTCTGACATGCAATACTCCACTTTGTCCCTTGCATAGGCTAGACGGGTGGTTTGGTGGACCCTACTGATCAATCGGATGGGCACATCAGTGTCCCGACTGTACTGTTCTAATGGCAAATCCCCAATGCTTTTTATCATATAAACGTGTCCTGTGTATGATGTTAAACTGTATCTAGTGGTGAAGTTCCAATTCTAGATCTCGGGGGAATGTGGAATACCGCTTCATCACCGTTACTCCCAGGTTCACCCTGAACCGGAATGTTAGTACCTGTTATGATCCCATCTATAGGTTAAATAGGTAAAAAATGAGTTCTACAAAAATACACGTAAAGCAAAATTGATTAGTAACTGTTGTCTCACTCTCTAACCATTTATTTAAAAACAAAAAAATTATCTACAAATTATATGTACAAAAAGATGTGGCATTAGATAACCCACAGGGTTGGTATGCCGTTAAAAAACAAAAAAAAACAAATTAGGCATATGATTGATTGATTTAATTGTGTTCGCCTTTGCAACCTGTGTTACATTATTCATAGGTAACTTATGAATTATGTACGCACCTGTAGTAAGGATATTTTGAATAAGAATCGTTCGATTTAAAATCGAAGGGAGAAGTGGTAATTTCCATTACCGTTAGGCTTATGAGTTATTGAGGATGACCCCGTCTTGATCCCCCTAGAAGGCGCCATTGCATGCGTGAGAATTAGCCTTAGTTTAGTTCAGATGTGACCTGAGAATTCAGAGTGAGCGGACGCATAGGCCACTTGCTCTGACACATCCTGCTCGTGCGGAGGAGTTGATAAATATATGCTACTCTACAGGGGTGCAGTCAGTGTATACTACAGCCTTAGCTGATTGGACTGGGATCAAATGAAGTTTAATGTCTTTGGTTTTGCTTTGTTTGTTTTGTTTTACGGCATATCAATCTCAGTGGGTTATTTAATGCCGAAACCTTTTTTGAAATAAATTCATTCTTAATGGATACTCAGTTTTTTTTTTTATAAACACATTTTTCTATTTAACCCATAGATTGGACCATAACAGGTACTACCACTCCGGGTCAGAGTAGAACCGGGTCCAATTATGATAAAGGGGCGCTCCACATTTCCTAGACCTCCAGAACTGGAATCTCACCATCAGATAGTTTAACGTTATCCCAGGACATGGAACCCCTCAGCCACCGCCATCTAGCACTCATATGATAAAAAGGGTTGGTGCTTGCCATTAGGGCAATAGGGTTTGGACAATCATGTAGGTGCTAGGGCTTGATGTGACTAGCCGATTGGTCGGAGGGGGCCTCTCTGACCGCCCGCCTAGCCTAAGTAGGGGCCTAAGTCGAGTGTTGCATGTCATGGAAAGTTTAATGTCAAATTATCAATAGTATAATCGTAGCTTCGATTAAAGATGGGTAGATCCGATCTATTTGTAATGAATCATTTGCGGTAATAAAGTTTAATTTTTTTTTATCAATAATACTGTTTGGCGCAATAAATTTGGGAAACTTGAATGTTTTTAGTGAACCTCAGTCAGCAGAGCATCCGCTAGAAATCGCAAAGTTCCGGTTTCAATACCGGTCCCACCAGCTCAACGCATTAATAGCTCAGCACTTGAGTAGCTCAGCTTGAGTAATCTGATCTGAGTGTTAAAGCATCTGGTAGCGGGTGGTATGTGTGGTGCTCCCTCGACTAAAACAGTCTCCCTAGTCTAGCTCTATTGAAAAGGGTATAGACTCGCTCGTTGTCCGGCTAATACCGACAATACACCTCTCCACCGAATTTACTTTATAAGCATAAACGTATCTGAAGCTCGCTTGTACATAATTTTAGCTCTCAACACAAAGCAAAAAATGGACCGAGTGACAGCTGGTAACTCGTAAAACTCGCAAGTTAGGGTACTCTTAAGTCACTGTAAATTATCACGCATTTTTGCGAGTCATCATCATCATCATCATCATCATCATGTCGCGCTATTAGCACGGATATCCATGACAATCTCTCTCCAACCGTCCCTATCACCCAGTGTTCTCTGGAGGTCCTTACGCAGTATCCAGTATCCGTAAAAAACTGGTCAATGTACGTTTTTGCTGGCCGGCACACACTGGTGTGCCCATGTGCTGGCTTCCACTAAAGGACGTCACTTATGAGTTCGTCCTTGCTTCTCCAGCAGTGTCCTGTGTGTCCTGCCCGTCTTACTCGGATTTTTTAGGTGATATGGGGCAGGTGGCCGTACAGCTGTTTTCTCGTGGGGTGTTTTTTCCACGTCTTGTTCAGGATCACTCGCAGCATTCTTCTGCAGCTCCCATCTAGATTATTCTCTAGTCGCTTCGTTAGGGTCCAGGTTAACTTGTCCATATGACTGATAATTCATTTATAGCGGGCCATGCCTTTCCTATGCGTGCATTAACATCGCTTTCTGTGAATGAGATATTACTACCTAAGTACTTAAATTGTTCTACCGAGTTTAGGAGTTTGCCATCGAGAGTTGTTTTTTTTTTTGTTTTTAAAATAAATTTACTTTGCGAGTCAAGTGACAGCAAAAACTTCTAATCTTGGTGCACCATCCACAGTATTTTCTGTTAATCAAAAGGTTAAATGTGAATCGGTTTTACCGTGGCTTAGAGAGTAAACACGTTGATATCTAAGGTGGTGTGATGCTAAAATCCTGTGCTACCCGGCAACTCCTGCGACACTACCGCTGCCAAACTGCATTGGCTTCTTACCTTTCCTTTGGATCACATGCTGTTTGGGCAATAGCTCATCCTCCATATGAACCCACGCAGTTCCCAAAAAAGAATCTGGACACTACTCCATCGTCTCTCGTAGACGGAAGGATGCCAACAACAACCGTGGCTTAAAGAGTAAACACGTATTTTCTGTTAATCAAAAGGTTAAAGGTGAATCAGTTTTATCGAATAGATACCGTGGCTTAGAGAGTAAACACGTTGATATTTATTGGCGGTAGAAAATCTGACAGTCGGGCGGGGGTGGGAGGTGGATGTTTTATGATTGTTCGAGATGATAAGACATCAAGTCGGAATGAAAAGCAAAAAGTGTCCCGAAAAAATCATTAATATTCATCGTCAGTTGAAATGGCAAAAAGCCAAAGAGACAGTGAAACGGCGAAGAATGAGAATCAGAAGAGAGGCCAGTTCCACCCAAAAGAGACTAAAAGACTAAGGAATTTCTTCAAGGGTAAAATTTATGCAGATGTAAAAACTGTTAAGCAAAACAAAGATCTGTGGGGAATTAGCGATTGAAGACTTTGAAAAATATCAGAATTTAGGAGGGGACTAGATCAGCACTAAATATTGCTACACTGTCAATGTCTTTCGAAACGAGAGAGAAAGAAAGAAAGATAACGGAAAGAGACCAGAGAGAGAGAGAGAGGAGAGAGAGAGAAAGAGAGAGAGAGAGAGAGAGAGAGAGAGAGAGAGAGAGAGGCGAAAGAGAGAGAGAGAGAGAAAGAGAAAAGAGAGGAATATTGGTATAGGGATGAGAGAGAGAATAGAAAAGAGTGAGAGAGATTTGAATGTTGGCATGAAGAGAAGAGAGAGACATAAGAGATGTTGGCATAGAGACTAGAGATAGAGAGAGTGAGACGAATGTTGACAGGGAGAGAGAGATAGAGAGAGAGAGAGAGAGAGGGAGGGTAAGGAAGAGAGATGGAAACGAAGAGTCGGATGTTTGCATAGAGACTGGAGATATAGATAGATAGATAGATTGAGAGAGAGAGGGGGAGAGAGAGGATGTTGGTATATGAATGAGAGAGAGAGAGAGAGAGAGAGAGAGAGAGAGAGAGAGAGAGAGAAAAGAGAGTTAGATAAATTCGAATGTTGACATAGAGAAAATAAGGAGGGGGAGAGAGACAAATATTGAGAGAGAGAGAGAGAGAGAGAGAGAGAGAGAGACTAGACGGACAGAAAAGTGATCAGTATCAAGAGATGGAGCTACTATATAAGTAAAATCTGTTTCTTTTAAAAAAAAAACAACAAAACAAACAAAACAAACTCGAAAAAGTCTTTACAAAAAGTTTATCGAAAATGAATCGCAATTTTCAGACGATGGTAAAAGTGTAAAAGAATAAGATAAATGATTTTATTTTTCGAAGATAAATTTTTATTTGTGTTTTTATGAATAAAATAATTAACTTTATTTATGATTTTATTCATTTACACTTTTTAAAATCTTTGTTTGAACATTGCTATTTTTTCAGATTTTATCAATGACACTTTTTTAAAAAATCTCCGATTTTACTTATTTGTTATAATAATAATAATAATAATAATAATAGGGTGAAGTTAAAGGAAAATGAAAAAATTGACAAATATCTCGACCTTGCCAGAGAACTGAAAAAGTTATGGAATATGAAAGTGAAAGTTATACCAATTGTAGTTGGTGCACTTGGAACAGTCCCAAAAGCATTAGAAAAGGGTTTGGAAAGTTTGGATATCAGAGGAAGGATTGAAACCATTCAGAACACTGCACTGCTGCAATCTGCCAGAATACTCAGAAGAGTCCTGGAGACCTGAGGAGACTTGCTGTCACTCAGACTCCAGTGAAAGACCATCAGCTAACACTGATGTGAAAACTCAAATAATAATAATAAAGAAAGAACTTGTCAACTGGTGGATTTTGCAGTGCCAGCAGATCACAGGGTGAAGTTAAAGGAAAATGAAAAAATAGACAAATATCTGGACCTTGCCAGAGAACTAAAAAAGTTGTGGAATATGAAAGTGAAAGTGATACCAATTGTAGTTGGTGCACTTGGAACAGTCCCAAAAGGATTAGAAAAGGGCTTGGAAAGTTTGGATATTAGAGGAAGGATTGAAACCATTCAGAACACTGCACTGCTGCAATCTGCCAGAATACTCAGAAGAGTCCTGGAGACCTGAGGAGACTTGCTGTCACTCAGACTCCAGTGAAAGACCATCAGCTAACACTGATGTGAAAACTCAAAAGGAGTAAATAATAATAATAATAATAATAATAATAATAATAATAATAATAATAATAATAAATTATATGGACACTTCAAACGACAAATCGAAGAGGTTGCACATGAAAAGTCTTGGACATGGTTAAGATAAGGAAACCTCAAAAGAGAAACTGAATCACTAATAATTGCTGCACAGAATAATGCCATAAGGACAAACTATATCAAAGCGAAAATTGATAAGACCCCCCCAAAAATAGTAAATGTAGACTATGCGGTAATAGAGATGAGACTGTAAACCATGTACTCTGCGAATGTAGCAAACTAGCACAACGGAAATACAAAGCGAGGCACGACTGGGTTGGGAAGGAGATCCACTGGGAATTATGCAAAGAATTAAATTTTGACCATGCAACAAAAATGTATATGCATAAACCAGAATCTGTTCTTAAGAACGAAACGCATAAAATTCTCTGGGACTTCGAGATAAAAACGGATTACCTTATCCCAACAAGAAGACCAGGCTTAGTGTTGATTAACAAAAAAGAAAGAACTTGTCAACTGGTGGACTTTGCAGTTCCAGCATATCACAGGGTGAAGATGAAGGAAAACGAAAAGATAGACAAATACCTGGACCTTGCCAGAGAACTGAAAAAAAACTATGGAATATGAAAGTCAAAGTGATACCAATTGTAGTTGGTGCACTTGGAACGGTCCCAAAAAGATTGGAAACAAGTTTGGAAAATCTGGAAATCAGAGGATGAATTTAGACCATTCAAAATACTGCACTGCTGCAATCTGCCAGAATACACAGAAGAGTCCTGGAGATCTGATGAGACTTGTTGTCACTCAGACTCCAGGGAAATACCAACAGCTAATGCTGGTGTGAAAAACTAATAATAATATAATAATAATAATAATAATAATAATATAATAATAATGTCCTCAAAATCGTTTAATTATGTATTTTTAATTTGATTATATTAGATGCGCAAATTGTTTTTCTCAAATGAAAACGAGATTTTTTTTATATTCTGCATATAAGTGAGATTTTGAAAGTGTGATACGTGTTTTAGATTTTTTATATCTTCTTCAAATTCTTGTGTTGTACCGACAGCCAATTTGTGTCTGTGTGATGCTGCAACAATCAAACGGTACTTAATACAGATCTGAAAATATATAGATATATAAAGGACAATTGTATGTATGTATGTATGTATGTATGTATGTATGCCTGGCTGAAACTACGAAAATAAAACAATTAACGGCAAAGTAAATATATATATATATATATTATATATATATATATATAATATATATATATATATATATTTATACTCATTCACTATCACAAGATCTTGATTTTTGAGCCAAAATAATGAAGATTTAATTTTATATTCGTGAAGATGATTAAAAAATAGAATTTAGATAGTATCGCCATGGATTTTTTTTTGTATTTCATATTTTAAATAGGAGACACTGGTTTTTCTTTTCAGAGTGTCTATGAACTTTTTTCTGACGCCTCACCCGACTGGGAGATAGTTTGCGTCTGAGGTGGATCACCAGACTTAACATCAGCTTCCCACAGATCGAAGTTGTGTTACTTACGTACTGAGTTAATGTGGGCCGGTATCGAAACCTGGAACCTTGCGGTTCTTAGCCGGATGTTCTACCGGCTGAGCTAAAACGATCTTTAAATGAATAAATAAGATTAACTTTGGAGTAAAGGTATATAACGCTTACCAAATTTCTCACATTGTTATACCAATGTTTTTTTTACCTGTATGATGGAATATTTCAAATTTCACTATTTATTTACCTCAAAACTCATTCTGTTCAAATAAGTAAGTAAAGTCGACGCGGCGGCCTAATGTCGGTATCAGCCATGCAGCAAGGGAGTCTATCTCCTTTTCACTAGCGCTAGACCAAGGAGATTATTTTAGCGTCTGAGGTGGAGCGCCACACCTACCATCAGCTCCTTACTTTACCGCACAGGTCCCTGTGCTACTCATACGCTGAGTTGGCGAGGACCGGTATCGAACTAGGAACTTTGTGGTTTCTAGCCGAACGCTCTAACGACTGAGCTAACCCGGCCCTTTAGTTCAAATAAGATCCTATAATTATTGTAATCTGAGTCTTTCTGTCCAGTTATAATGAACTAACCATCAGTTTTTGTTCTTTGCTTGGGTGTGCTAAGCACAGTGATGGGAGAGCTGCTGTGAGCGGTTTAAATTAAGCAAGGAGTTAAACAAGATGAAAACACATTTTATATCCTTCCTAATATCAAACATGCCAATGATTATCATTGATCTTATCAACGATATCAAAATTATTACCGTTATTATTATTATCAAAGTCGCAGTAATTACTCTGATCACCAAGATGTTGGCTATTTTAGATTTTTGAATAGTAAAATGGCTGCCAATGGCTATTTCTAAAGAGCGGAAGTTGGGAATTAGGCATGCGCACTCTTTACTTTGAATGATTCAAGCTGATATCAATTCTTTCTTAGATAAAAAAAATTCAGAATAAAAACTAAACCTAGATAAACAAAAAACAAATGCAACATAAAACGATTGTGTGGTCTTTTGAGGATTAAAAGAAAATGAAAGTTTCTCTGAGAAATCAAAGAACGAAAAGCGAAAATAGAGAAGAGAGAGAGAGAGAGAGAGAGAGGAGAGAGAGAGAGAGAGAGAGAGAGAGAGAGAGAGAGAGAGAGAGAGAGAGGGGGGGGGAGAACGAAAGAAAGAACGATGATTTGCTGCGGTGATTTTAATACATGATGAATTTACCGAAGATAAATTTAACACCCCATTGTATACTGCTTCTTAAGTTCTTCGTATCAGATTGCATACGGCAGGTGGACTTAATAAAGAACGACAAACACTTATATAAAAAGTATATATTATATCTTTATTCTTCGAATTGAGACGACTATGAAGAGTAGAAGAGAATCGAAGAGGTTAGGATTGCATACACGGACGTTGACGGAGTTATCTTTGGTTCGACTTTCAATTATTCGGACTCGTTATATTGTAATCAGGACCTTCCATGTGGGCAAGCCTCAACGATCCCTATAACCACGCACATTTCGTAACCACATATTTATCTGGTCAGAACGCCAATGCCTACATAATCACATATTTCCTTCCGAACGATAACCCCCATTGTTATCCTTTCTGTTTGCTAAAATTACTTAGATTATATCCAAGAGACATCTTTATCCACTTCCTTTTCCAAAGGATCGTCGCAAACTTCGACGCTAGTAATTTGATCCGACTGGTCCAGTGGCCGAAGCACATTGGACTCCCGCCTTGAAGAGCGGGTCGTGATGTCTGGTTTTTACATGTACCCCACTTGTACACGATACGTCACAAGGCCTTTTTTACGTGGGACCACCCACAAGCCGAGACTCATGGGTGGTAGGAAGAAAAATTGCATCGATCCCTTCGGCATTCCCCCTCAAGGGGGCGCCTCAGGCACTGGGCAATAAACCCAGCCCTGTCCCTTTAAGTCAAGGGGGCAGGTATTGCCTGGGGTGACGGTCCCCTGGGATTGACGCTAGTAATTTGACCCGACCGGTCCAGTGGCCGAAGCACACTGGACTCCCGCCTTGAAGAGCGGGTCGGTGATGTCTGGTTTTTACATGTACCCCACTTGTACACGATACGGCACAAGGCCTTTTTACGTGGGACCACCCACCAAGCAGAGGCTCCTGAGTGGTAGGTAGAAAAATTCCGTCGATCCCTTCGGCATTCCCCCTGAAGGGGGCGCCTCAGGCGCTGGGCAATAAACCCAGCCCTGCCCCTTTAAGTCACTTATCTGTATGTGGGGTTCATTTATTTATGTCTTTGTTGACCGCGCTTTAAGATTATTTTGTTGCTTGGTTATCTTTTTTAAAAGATTTATTATCTTTATTACCTTCCTCCGATAATGAAACGATGAATTTAGCGAAGATGAATTTAACCACAGGATAAATTTACTGCAATGAATTTATTAGACACGCACACGCACAAAGTGTAAAATTTGGAAAAAAAAAAGATGGAAAATTATCATATCAAAAATTAATATACAGAAAGATTTTTTTATTTCAAGCAATTTCTTTATGTAACAAAATCTGGGTAATTCAATTCGGATGCTGCACATCATCAGCGTTACTTTCAAGAGGTGAACGTAGTGAACGCTAATGGAGTTCAGTGAAGCATGGATATCATTTCGTGATTAATGCAAACATATTTTGATCAAACAAAATCAAGTATTAAGTAGGGTTCCAACATTATCAGTCAGACTAGACGATTTAAGACATAACGTGGAGAATGGATTGATAGTTACATAAAGAGGAAATACAACGTTTTGATCAAATGTAGTTGAATTAAAGGACACACTAAGATATTTGTCGACGCGACGGCCCATTCTTTTAATCTCTCTATCTTATCATATTCATTATCTATCTATCTATCTATCTATCTATCATAGTTGGCACATATCACTCTACCTAATATCTCATATCAATATCTATATCTATCTATTTCATTATATTTATATCTCTATCTATCTATTTCATATATATATATATATTATATATATATATATATATATATATATATATATATATATACTTCAATAAATAAAGTAAAAAAGATTAAATTTGCTTCATTAAAATAATTTATTTCAAACCGCATTACTGCAGTATATTCAGGTATAAGCAAAGTCATGGATATTACTCTCTCTCTCTCTCTCTCTCTTATATATATATATAATATATATATATATATTATATATATATATATATACTATATATATATATATAATATATATATATGTATAAATATATATATATACATAGTTGGCAATCTATCTATTTATCTATCTATCCAGCAATCTATCTATCAATCGTAATTGATGCGTATCTACCTACCTATATATCTATCACGTACTCTCCCCTCTCCCTCCCCTCATCTCTCTTTCTCCCTGTCTCTCTCTCTGTCTCTCTCTCTCTCTGTTTTTTTCTCTCTCCCTGTTTTCTGTTTCTGTTTCTGTCTCAGTCTTCTTTGTCTGTCTGTGTGTGTATCTAGATATATAGCTGGTTCATCTACCTTTCTCTTTCTCTCATTCGTCGTCCTATATACACACACACACCACACACACACATATATATATAATTGACGAGAGACCAAGGAGTCAGAGCCTAAAATAGATAGATAGAAGATAGATAGATTAGATCCCAACTATGATAGGCGTAATAGTCGTAAGAATTGACGAAATACCAAGGAGTCAGAGCCTAAAATAGATAGATAGATAGATAGATAGATCCACACACTTGATAGGCGTAATAGTGTAGAATTGACGAAAGACCAAGGAGTCAGAGCCTAAAAATAGATAGATAGATAGATAGATAGATCCCAACTATGATAGGCGTAATAGTCGTAGAATTGACGAGAGACCAAGGAGTCAGAGCCTAAAATAGATAGATAGATAGATAGATAGATAGATAGATCTCAAGTATGATAGGCGTAATAGTCGTAGAATTGACGAGAGACCAAGGAGTCAGAGCCTAAAATAGATAGATAGATAATAGATAGATAGATCCCAACTATGATAGGCGTAATAGTCGTAGAATTTGACGAGAGACCAAGGAGTCAGAGCCTAAAATAGATAGATTAGATAGATAGATAGATAGATCCCAACTATGATAGGCGTAATAGTCGTAGAATTGACGAAGACCAAGGAGTCAGAGCCTAAAATAGATAGATAGATAGATAGATAGATCCCAACTATGATAGGCGTAATAGTCGTAGAATTGACGAGAGACCAAGGAGTCAGAGCCTAAAATAATACATAGATAGATAGATAGACAGATAGATCTCAACTATGATAGGCGTAATAGTCGAAGAATTGACGAGAGACCAAGGAGTCAGAGCCTAAAATAGATAGATCAGATAGATAGATAGATAGATAGATCCAACTATGATAGGACGTAATAGTCGTAGAATTGGCGAGAGACCAAGGAGTCAGAGCTTAAAATAGATAGATAGATAGATAGATAGATCCGAACTATAGATAGCGTAATAGTCGTAGAATTGACGAGAGTCCAAGGAGTCAGAGCCTAAAATAGATAGATAGATTACGATAGATAGATAGATGGATAAATAGATCCCAACTATGATAGGCGTAATAGTCGTAGAATTGACGAGAGACCAAGGAGTCAGAGCATTAAAATAGATAGAATAGATAGATAGATAGATAGATCCCAACTATTGATAGGCGTAATAGTCGTAGAATTGACGAGAAGACCAAGGAGTCAGAGCCTAAAATAGATAGATAGATAGATAGATAGATAGATAGATCCCAACTATGATAGGCGTAATAGTCGTTATAATTGATGAGAGACCAAGGAGTCAGAGCCTAAAATAGATAGATAGATAGATAAGATAGATCCCAACTATGATAGGCGTAATAGTCGTAGAATGACGAGAGACCAAGGAGTCAGAGCCTAAAATAGATAGATAGATAGATAGATAGATCCCAACTATGATAGGCGTAATAGTCGTAGAATTGACGAGAGACCAAGGAGTCAGAGCCTAAAATAGATAGATAGATAGATAGATAGATAGATAGATCCCAACCAGTATAGGCGTAATAGTCGTAGAATTGACGAGAGACCAAGGAGTCAGAGCCTAAATAGATAGATAGATAGATAGATCCCAACTATGATAGGCGTAATAGTCGTAGAATTGACGAGAGACCAAGGAGTCAGAGCCTAAAATAGATAGATAGATAGATAGATAGATCCCAACCAGTATAGGCGTAATAGTCGTAGAATTGACGAGAGACCAAGGAGTCAGAGCCTAAATAGATAGATAGATAGATAGATAGATAGATAGATAGATCCCAACCAGTATAAGCGTAATAGTCGTAGAATTGACGAGAGACAAGGACAGAGCCTAAAATAGATAGATAGATAGATAGATAGATAGATCCCAACTATGAATAGGCGTAATAGTCGTAGAAGTGACGAGAAACCAAGGATCAGAGCCTAAAATAGATAGATAGATAGATAGATAGACAGATAGATTCCCAACTATGATAGGGCGTAATAGTCGTAGAATTGACGAGAGACCAAGTCAGCAGGCCTAAAATAGATAGATAGATAGCATAGATAGATAGAAGATAGACAAGATAGATCTCAACTATGATAGGCGTAATATCGTAGAATTGACGAGAGACCAAGGAGTCAGAGCCTAAATAGATTAGATAAGATAGAGAGATAGATAAGACAGATAAGATCTCAAACTATGATTAGGCGTAATAGTCGTAGAATGACAAGAGACCAATGAGTCAGAGCCTAAAATAGATAGATAGATAGATAGATAGATAGATAGATAGATTTCCAACTATGATAGGCGTAATAGTCGTAGAATTGACGAGAGACCAAGGAGTCAGAGCCTAAAATTAGATAGATAGATAGATATCCCAACTATGATAGGCGTAATAGTCGTAGAATTGACGAGAGACCAAGGATCAGAGCCTAAAATAGATAGATAGATAGATAGATAAATAGATCCCAACTATGATAGGCGTAATAGTCGTAGAATTGACGAGAGACCAAGGAGTCAGAGCCTTAAAATAGATAGATAGATAGATAGATAGATAGATATGATCCCAACTATGATAGGCGTAATAGTCGTAGAATTGACGAGAGACCAAGGAGTCAGAGCTTAAAATAGATAGATAGATAGATAGATAGATCCAACTATGATAAGTTGATAAATAGATATGCACTATGGTGGAGGTAAAGAGAGATTCTCCAATTATATAATATATATATAATATATATATATATATATATATGATGTGGTGTTGNGAGATTCATCACTATGACCTCATTTAAGTGCATTTCAGTGATGTTTAAGAAGACTATATATATATATATATATATTATATATATATTATATATATATATATATATATCGAGGGAGATTCAATAAATATCTGCACTCTTGTAATAATGAAGCTGAGCTCATCATGAACTAATCTACAGAAAACAAGCTACCCATAATCATTACCATCTAGAATTTGCTGAATCTTTTCATCGGTGGTGAGTTGACGGGTATCCTGCTCCTCTTCTTGAGTCGTGCTTATCGGCCACTTAAATTTTCAAATCCACTCATACACAAATCTAGGCGCTTGTGCACTGTCCCATAATTGTGTAAAAACCTCTGGTGAATTTCACCCCTGACACTCCTTCCGACCAGAGAAATCGGCTCACTGTCTCAGTACATACTGATAGTGAGGCGTCATGTTACAACTGTAAAGACAAGCAAGCAAATGGTGCGAACAAATTCAACCTTTGATCACATAACCACAGCAGTGCCAACTATAAGCACGCATTTGCAGAACACAGTGTAATAATAATAAAGATATGTTATGGCGAATGCGGATAAATGTTTACTCTTCCTCGTATATACAAGGTGTGTCAAAAAGTATCGGGTATTTTTGTACTTTTTGAAACACTTGTATCTGGAAAAAAATAGTTCCATTCATTTTCATTGGTAAAAAAGCTTTAAATTTAGTACTTTTTGAAACACCTTGTATTCTGAAAAAAAATGAATGGAACGTTATTTTTTTCAGAATAACAAGGTGTGTCAAAAAGTACAAAAAATACGATACTTTTTTTGACACACCTTATATATAGAGTCTAACTATATACATATTTACCAACCCTCCAACACGAGCAAGATGTGACACAAGGTCAATTTCTTAAGCGGAGTTTAACAGGTTTGAATTCAGAGTTTTCCTTCTCCTAGACCGGTTGCCTAACCAAGGTTAAAGAGTCCCGTCTGCCCTACTATTTACCGATAGTGGAGGGAGAGTAGAATTCATACCTTTCCAAGGGTATTAGCGCTAAGTGAAATGCAATTACCACGTCCAGGATTTGAAACTCGGGGGCGACGAGTCCATTTCTTATGACTTTAACCATTACACACGCACTTCCTACCTATAGTCGTCTAACTATATAGTCTTCCAAGACTGCAATGCGATGATATCATTGAAGGAAATAGACTCTGCTACCTAAGTTTAAATCCTGAATGCGGCTGTTCGCATTTTACTTAGCACTAATACCAATTGGAAAGATATGAATCCAACTATTCTCCCTCCAGTTATGGGTAAATAGTAGGACAGACTGGGCTCCTTTCACACTGTTATGGCAACTGGTCTAAAAGGGACTCTCTTAATTCCAATCAGATCTGGAAAGGTATGGGCACAACCAGCTAATCTTGTCCAAGACACGCTACATGATGCAAATTTAGAATTCTATATGCATCATTAAAAATCATCCGGAGGCAACAAAATGAAGAGGTCATTTCCTATAACTCCAACATAAACAAAGAGGAACCAATCTTGACTGAGAAATTATTTATTTATTTATTGATCTACTAGGAAAAAAAGTCGGGGTAAGGGTTTAGGGTTAGGGTTTAGGGTTTCGGGTTAGTTTAATGGGGAAATAAATAATTTATCAGTCAAGAGTGGTTCCCCTTTGTTTATGTTGGAGTTATAGGAAATAACCAATGAAGATTTTTTTATACAGAATTATCAGTTGCCCTTATACAAGAATACTAAAGAGGACGGATGGTGTTAGATTAAGATTATAATACGATAGATTACCCATGTGCCTACTTTAGCCCGCTTACAGCGGCTTCCCTACCTCTGCAATCAAAGTACAAAAAAACTGATGGTTAGTTCATTGTAACTGAGTAGAAGGAATAAGGTTACAATAAGAATAGGACATTATTTGAATAGAATGAGTTATGTTATAGAATGTTATAATCTGTTAATTGAACTGCTTTTAAAAAGGCTGTTAAACATAAAGTTACAATATTATATAGGTAATTAAAAAATATATTTTAAAATGATCAAATCAAATCTAAAACTGCAACATATTATTGATAATATGTCAAGCCCTAGCACCTAATTGATTTTCCCAACCCTATTGCCAGTATGGCAAACCCCAACCCCTTTTTATCATATGGGTGCTAGAAGGCGGTGGCTGCGGGTCTACATGTCCTGGGAATGACGTTAAACTCTATTTGATGGTGAGGTTCCAGTTTTGGAGGTTTGGGGAATGTGGAGCACCCCTTCATCACCATTGCTCCCTGGTCCACTCTGACCCGGAGTGGTAGTACCTGTTAGGGTCCCATCTATGGGTTAAATAGAAAAATGTATTTATTTTAAAAAAATTGTATTATCCATTAAGAATTGATTTATTTCAAAACTTATCGGCATTAAATGACCCATTGAGGTTGATATGCCGTAAAACAAAACAAACAAACAAACAATTATTGATAATAGCAATATAGAGGTGGAGAATCCACACTCGAAATTCCAGCCACCCATTTTCATGTCCTTCTAGTTAGTGCCACAAATACTGGTGTTATATACCCCTGATTATCTGATGTTGTTTATCCACCGAAATCTTATTTCTCATGTCGTCACCACAGCTAAATAATGGGCCGTTCCGTTTTTATTATAAATAAATAAAGGGAAGAAAAAGGACATTCTACACAGAAAAATATAAGAAAGTAATATAGAAAGGAAGTAGGGGAGAACGCGCGGAAGCGATTACGCTAATCTGTTCCAATCGAGAATAGATAGTGAACTTTGAAAATACCAAGAAAACATGGTACATCCGTGGGGGGAGATTTAGTCGGTAAAGCGTTAAAATAGATTAATGATAGATTATGGGGTTACCGATAGGGAAAAAAAATAAAACCGCTCAGGAATAGAAATTAAAATCGTGATAAGTATCAAAAGGGAAAAGCCAATCGAATTGAGGAATTCAATTTTCTAAATAAAGGCGGGAAATATTTTTGACTCGAAAGAAATCCTGGATAATTATGGCGGAAAAGAAAAGGAGGGTGACAAAATGCAATCTTAGATATCACACTCCTTGTGGGGGTAAGGCAATGGGCGTGCGTGAATATTCAATTTCTTTCTTGGAAAATGAAAAGTTGATTATAAATATTTACGTATTTAAGGTATATAAATATAAGAAAATCGCTTTGAAAAAAATGGACAGAAAAACAATATCGATTAGAGATTGAAAAAAATCCAGAAATTGATTTTATTCAGTCTTTAATTATTTCTCATTCAAATGAGAAAGAAAAAAATCCTTGAAGAAAGTCATTGCCATATATTATTCTTTAGTCTTACAGTTTGTAAATGTCTATCTGTCTATCTATCTATCTATCTCTCTCTCTCTTCTCTCTCTCTCTCTCTCTCTCTCTCACGATATATATATATGTATATATATATATATATATAAGACAGACACGTGTTTCGAGGTTTACCTCTCATCAGTGTGGCTACACGTTAACAGCTACCCCTGGCCGGGCTTGAGACCTGAATGAATTTTCGTTCGCCAAGTCTCTTTCCGATGCGGCCAGTAGCGGCTGTCAAATATAGGAGAATATTTAATTGATACATTTCTAAGCGGAAATGAATTCACTAGAGTCCTCGAACTTTGTAAACAAAGTGAGGGTTAGCTACATGCCAGAACGGTGAATTTTACAATTAAATCCCTATTTAGAGAACTCAACCAAATTCGGAGTATATATATATATATATGTGTGTGTGTGTGTGTGTGTGTGTGTGTGCTTGTGAGTTGAAAGATAAATGGAAAAAAAATGTTGTGTGGATAAAAATTATTTATTGGAATGTTGACACGTATTTTTTTTTTTTTTTGATATTTTGATATATTTGATATTTTCAAATATCAAAATATCTTGCCCTGAAGATGACCGCTTTTTTGTATACTTAAATTTTATGTTTCTCTAGTATCATTTTATTTTATTTTGTATTTAAGATAATAGTGAATAGAATACAATGTATCTAAGTATAAACTCGGTCGAAACACGTGTTGACATTCCAATGAATAATATTTATCCATTCAACATTTTCTTTCTATTTATATTTCAACATAATTGTCGGATTCACTTGTAGTTGGTGGGACGGCCTAAATTCAGTATTAGACAGACAGGGAGGGAGTCTATCCTCTTTTCAACCATATAAATTTTATCCCCTACATGTCCCCATATACATGCATATGCACAACTCTTTAGGTATCTAGAGCAAATGCACATACACATAATAACCCTACTTCTACCTGCGTATTTTTACATGCGCATACGCTTACCTGTATATATCCACCCGGTCCTACTATATCTGCATCCATACTCACGTGTGTATCTCATATGGGGGTGGGTTGCGTGTATTCGGCTGTGCGTGGTATCAATTTAAGGTTATTTATTCTACCACCCTTATTATGCTATATCATGTCCCTATGTGGTGTTCCCAATTACTCCAGTTTATATTTATTTTTTTGTCAACATTTGAAGATTAAATCATTTCTTGTATTCAATGACTTCTTTCTGTCACTAAATTTAATTATTTGTATTTTTCTTCTAAGCAAAGCGGGCACTAACTTTTGAAGTTAGTAGGGATCCTCGATGTCCTTATTATCTGCCATATATATATATATATATATATATATATATATATATATATTATTATTATTATTATTATTATTATTATTGAGATTGTGTATTTTTCTGTCTCTAACCGATACTATACAAATATTCTGGTCACAATTCCCTCAGTTATCAGTTCAATCATAGTTACATCACATTTTCCATGATTTTATTTTTATTTAAATCTCAATTATTAAGAAAATTGTTTTACATTATCAATACTGTTGACCATATCTACATACTAATAACATCCAATTGTATTTATATATACAATAAAATAGCGGGTTACAGTGTGAACAGATATGCTTATTTGCATATTGATATTAAAAATTTGATTTTAATAAATATGTGTTCAGTATTATTGATTTCTAATTGTTTGATTTTATCTTAATTAATATGAGCAAAAATCTCTGGGATGAATCTTAAAAGAAATCCATTAACAAGAAGAAATAACTGTAATTTTATTCCTTACTTCCTATTTAAACTAAATAGTTGAATTAGGAAAATTTAGCAATGAAAAACGGAAGTGATGGAAGAGAAAGTTTCAATTGTTCAATTCTTTTTATCCTACCCCCTCTGTTTCAAATCTTTTTTTATCTGTATTCTTATTTAGTTTCATTAGCTTTTCTAATTTGATATAATATTTTATTACATTAAAACTTAAATACTTACACCCGGGAGGTGCATATGTTTGCTAGTATATATAAGTGTGTATGTATGTGTGCGTCAGTACAGTGTGTATAGTGTGTGTGTGTGTATGTGTGTGTGTGTGTACGCGTGTGTATATATACGCACGTATGCACCTGGTGTTATCAGATCAGCTGACCTTTGGAAATGTCAGTTCCTTACAAATAACGACGGAAAAGAAAATGGAGGATGTGAAGATAAATAGCCCATTTATGAATATCATTCTTTTTCTAAGATGGATGTTGAAATACTTACAGCGCATGCGCAGAAATACTTTCAGGTCACTAATACCAAATATGGCTGCCGTCTGAAATGGGAGAAAAGGCGGGAATCTTCATAAAAAGAAAATGGCTGGACACAGAGTTACCAATGACACTGATCTAGTTTCATTCAAGGAATTCTTCCGTGAAAACTTTTCTTTTTTTTTTTTCATTTCTTAGAATATTTCTAAATTCATTTTCAATCTGAGCAGGAAAGAATTTTCGGAAGGACGGAATTTAATTGTATTGCCCGGAGGTATGTGTCTCTCCCTCCCTTAGTGCTTATTCTGACCTGAATGGTGGTTAGATAGATAGATAGATAGATAATGAGTGGACTGAGCTAGGTATGAAAATACTGAGCTAGATATGAACTGATATCTACCTCAGATAGGAGGGGATTGAGATAGATAGATAGATAGATAGATAGATATGAACGGAAATAGATAATTAAAGCGACCGTCTAGTGACTGAGGTGGTTGTGTATTTCCAGTTCAACGCTACCAACAATCGATCATCCGAGTCCAGACTAATACCAAGATATTGAATACAGATTTTCAAGGGAGACTTTTTGCAATATAATCTCCCAACATCACCTTAATTCTCCTATTATGTCCTATCTTAAGGGGCCGGGTTAGCTCAATCGGTAGAGCGTTGGGCTAGAAACCGCAAGGTTCCTAGTTCGATACCGGCCCTCGCCAACTCAGCGTATGAGTAGCACAGGGATCTGTGCGGTAAAGTAAGGAGCTGATGGTAGGTGTGGCGCTCCACCTCAGACGCCAAAACAATCTCCTTGGTCTAGCGCTATTGAAAAGGGGATAGACTCCCTCGCTGATTGGCTGATACCGACCTTAGGCCGCCGCGACGACTTTACTTTTTTTACATTTGCAAAAAGGTTGTAAGTATCGATCTGTGAAACTAGCTTTCCTAATTCATTACTCCATAGTGAAGCACTCCCTGGGTCTTAATTCGTGAAGCGACAAAATATATACGCATGATAATCAGAATATTGAAGACTTATTGGATTAACTATATATATAGACTCCCTCGCTGATTGGCTGATACCGACTTTAGGCCGCCCCGACGACTTTTAATGTCCTATTCTACCTTTAGCACATATCTATTTTTTCTCATTTAGAAAATACAGTTCAAACAATTTTCCAATTGGTGAATAAAGAATTAAATAATTCTATGAATTGAGATTTTTC
The DNA here is from genome assembly GCA_023376005.1 of Doryteuthis pealeii. Taxonomy (NCBI): domain Eukaryota; kingdom Metazoa; phylum Mollusca; class Cephalopoda; order Myopsida; family Loliginidae; genus Doryteuthis; species Doryteuthis pealeii. The sequence continues at coordinate 86,094,713 of CM042164.1, read as the reverse complement.
AAGATTGCTATATGCTCAATACTGTGTGTCACATCCTACCCGTGGCAAACGGGTTTGGTAAATACCTACATTGCCAAGGATAATAGTGCTACGTGAAATGCAAACAGGGTCGTCTATGATTTGAACTCCTGTCACCGTGTCCATTTCCTTCGAAGATGACCATTGTGCATCCATGATTAAGTTTAATGTCACACCAAAGACATAGGGCCGGATTAGCTCAGTCGGTAGAGCGTTCGGCTAGAAACCGCATGGTTCCTAGTTCGATTCCGGTCCTCGCCAACTCAGCGTATGAGTTGCATAGGGACCTCAGATGCCAAAACAATCTTCTTGGTCTAGCGCTATTGAAAAGGGGATAGGCTGATTCGCTGATACCGACTTTAGGCCGCCCCGACGACTTTTTTATTATGCCACAGCTGGGGATAGAGTCAGCTTATTCTAAGCAACACTATTTTCAAAAGAAGACTGTAGAATGTGTAACAAAAAAGAGAGAGTAAGTGTGCGAGAGAGAAAAAGAGAGGGTGAGTGAGTGTGTGGAAGAAAATTAGAGAGTGTGAGTGAGTCTGTAGGACATAAAAAAGAGAGTGGGCTAAGTGTATACGAGTGAAGAAAAGTTTCAGTAAGAGAGTAAAAGTAAGCGTTTATTTTTGGACAATGAGAGACGTCCAACAACAACAACAACAAGTGGGTGTGTGGATAAAACGTCTCTGTTGCCAATCTGTCATGGACTCTTTAGTGGCGTAGTGCTTAATGTGCATAACTGCGATATTGCAGTAAGCGTATCTGAACTCCAGTCGCGTTACGATATTTACTTTTGAGTTATATAATTTCATAAGTAGCTTATGATTTATGTACGTTCCTGTAGTTAGAATAATTGAATTAGAGTCAGTTAGATTCAGAATAACGGAGTCCTATGGAAAGTTACCCGACAGTTATTGGTGGTTAGTAAGCTTCTTACTTGACCCCTTGGAAAACGCGCGATGACAGACGCGGGAGAATTAGTTTCAGATGCGGCAGAGAATTCAGAGTGAGTGAACCTGTAGGCTTTATCAAGAAAACAACAAGTCTTGTTTGTTAATTGATTTATTCAAATAAGAAATTATCAGCCCAACACGAAGAAAATCGAAGACCTAATACCAAACCTTAACAAGAAGCCCACTAGATCAACAGGAGAAGATGGTGGCCGAGTTAGACAAAGTAAGTAGAACCATCATCTATCATCCCCTACTCAGTCTGTCTATCTCCTGTTTATATACCCGATGTCTTATAAGGGGTATATAACATTTGGACTGTCTCTTTTCCGGAACAATGGGTTAAATATTACCAATACTTTGGTTTGTTTTGTTTTAGGGTATATCAACCTCAGTGGGTCATTTAATGCCGATAAAGTTTTGAAATAAAGTCATTCTTAATAGATACTCGATTTTCTTATAAACGCATTTGTCTATTTAACCCATAGATGGGACCTTAACAGGTACTACCATTCCGGGTCAGAGTGAATCAGGGAGCAATAGTGATGAAGGAGTGCCAAACCTCCAAAACTGGAACCTCACCATCAGAGTTTAGCGTTATTCCCAGGACATGTAGACCCTCAGCCACCGCCTTCTAGCATCCATATGATAGGGTTGGGGCTTGCCATGAGGTAAATAGGGTTGAGGCAATCATATATACGTGGTAGGGCTTGACGTGACCAGCCGATTGATCGGAGGAGGCATCTCCAACCGCCCGTCTAGGCCAAGAAAAGGCCAAAGTGGAGTATTGCGAGTCATGGACTGCTCAGCCATCTGGGTTCTATCCTTAAGCATCACGGGTCGCCACCCACGACCAACAGGTGGCCCCATTGGGGGAGTCTTACCCTGTAGAGGTGCAGTCTGTACATTCTAACGCCGCAGATGACAGGGCGGTATTACCAATAATGTTCTTCTTCAAGGATGGCATTGGCATTATATAACCCACAAGGCGCGTGGTCTAATGGTTAGAGTCGTAAGAAATGGACTCGTCAACGCGAGTTCAATTCCTGAACGAAGCTGTTGGAATTTCACATGGCGCTAATACCCTTGGGAAAGGTATGAATCCAATTCTCCCTCCAGCTATGGGTAAATAGCAGGGCAGACTGGACTCTTTAACCATGGCTAGGTAACCAATCTAGGAGAAGGAAAACTCTGAATTCAAACCTGTTAAACTCCGCTTAACAAATTGACATTGTGTCGCATCCTGCTCGGGCGGAAGGGTTGGTAAAAATTTTTTTTAAATTATATAACCCACAAGTGTTGATTTGCCATTAAGCAAAGAAACTGAAACTGAAAGCAAACCTTTAGGCACCCATTTTGCGATCTCGATTCGTGGGGACATTTTTTCCATTTACACCGTCAAAATCCGGTTAATTGTTAACAGACGATTTTTAGAGTTTTTTGTTTTTAATTATAAAACTAACCCCTAACCCCAAACAAACAACCGGATTTTGAAGGTGTAAATGAGAAAAGTGTCCTTGTGAGTAGAGATCGCGGAAGGGGTACCTAAAAGTCATATGGTCCGATATTTTTGAGATGGATTATTAAATGATTTTTTTCATTAATATTTCTCTTTTTATTTTAGGCTTTAGCCAACCTTGAAGAATTTATATTAAAAAGGAAAATGTTAAATGTAGATCTGTGGGTAGTAAGGGATATCTGTAGAAGAAAAGAAAAAGTGTCTTTGTTTCACAGTCTGATTCTCAGCTGAGAGTTCTTTCTGTCTGAAGAAAGTTATTTAAAAACATCGAACAAGTGGAAATGGCGGGGATAAAGGTTTATCTTGAAGCAACACAAGCCAAATCAATTATTTAGCTAAATGTTTTGGAAGCTTTTTCTCTATTTCAGTTGACCTGGATTTCTAAAGATAGTGAACAGGTTTTGTCATGAGCTGCAACCAACACTAATCAAGATTTGAAGATCTGCTCAAGTGAGTGTAGTGACCTTTCAAAATGTTGGGTAGTGAGTTCAATCCTCATTCGGTGCTCCATTTCTTGGTGGTTAGATTAAATGGAATAAATATTTACCACATTTCATTCGATTTATCAAAACCTCTTCTTCTTCTTCTTCTTCTTCTTCTTCTTCTTCTTCTTCTTCTTCTTCTTCTTCTTCTTCTTCTTCTTCTTCTTCTTCTTCTTCTTCTTCAAATCATCGTCTTCTTCTTTTAATCAACATCATCATCATCATCATCATTTTTTCTTCTTCTTCTTTTAATCATCATCATCATCATCATCATCATTATCTTCTTCTTCTTCTTCTACTACTTATTCTTCTTCTTTATCATATCAGCGTTAGCTGATGGTATTGATGATATTTTTGCTGGTTAGATTAAATGGAACAAATATTTGGTAATTTATGAGGAAGTGCGTCCCGGTCTCCTGCCTCAAGAGTTGCTACCCGGTGACTATTAAAATAACGACCCAGCTCAGTCTATTCAAAACTATCCATATATCTATCTATCTCAATTTGTTCATATTTATCTATATTGCTTTAAATACTAAGATTTTTTTTATTCGTGTTTGTTTAATGTCTTGTTTTTAGTTTAAATAAACAAGAATTACGACAAAAAAAAAAGACGCGACCCTCCCCCCAAATACATTTACTTGTCGAAAATATCTATCTATCTATCTCCACTTGTTCATATCTATCTATATTATTTTGTTTGTTTATCTATCTATCTATCTATCTCAGTCTATTCAAAACTATATATCCATCTTCATATCTAAACAAGAATTATGATAAATTACGATAAATAAAAAAGAATTACGACGAGCTGGGGTTGTTATTTTGATAGTCACCGGGTAGCGGTTTTTAAGGCTGGAGACCGGGACGCACTTCCTCATAAATTACCAAATATTTACCACATTTCATTCGATTTATCAAAACCTCTTCTTCTTCTTCTTCTTCTTCTTCTTCTTAGTTTTTCATATCAGCGTTAGCTGATGGTATTTCACTAGAGGCTGGGTGGCAACAAGTCTCCTCGGGTTTCCAGGACTCTTCTGAGTATTCTAGTCGATTGCAACAGTGCAGAAGTCTGGATGGTCTCAATTTTTCCTCTGATTTCCAGTTCCTCCAGTCTTTTTGCCAAGTTTATTGGGACCGTTCCAAGTGCACCAACTACAATTGGTATCACTTTCAATCTCATATTCAACAGCTTTTTCAATTCTCTGGCAAGGTCCCGTTATCTATCCATCTTTTCGTTTTCCTTCAACTTCATCCTGTGATTTGTTGGAACCGCAAAATCTACCAGTTGACACGTTCTCTGTTTTTTTGTTTTTTTTTGTTAATCAACAATAGGTCTGGTCTCCTGGCTGGAATAGGATTATTATTATTATTATTATTATTATTATTATTATTATTATATTTTAACACGATGATTTATTTTTCCCGTGATTTAGTTAATTTGTATCCTGCTGGACATTTCTTAAGTACGTAGTTGAATGGCATCATTGGTGATAGAGAGTCTCCCTGGAAGATGCCTCTTTGTATTTTCACCTCTGCTAAGCTCTGTCCTCTTGCTGTCAATTCTACTTTCCAAATTTCCAGTATTGTTATTATTATCATTATTATTAGTGGTTCACTGGAAGCTGAGTAATAGGAAGTTTCCTCTGGTCTCCAGGACTCTTCTGAGTATTCTAGCCGATCTTAACAATGTTATAGTTTGGATGGTCTCGATTCATCATCTGATTTCCACTTCACCCAAATTTTCCAAAGCTTTGGGAACCGTCCCAAGGGTACTAATTGCAATTAGTACGACCTTCACCTTCATGTTCCACAGTTTCCTCAGTTCTCTAGCAAGGTCCAAGTATTTGTCTATCTTTTCGCTCTCTTTCATTTTCACTCGGTGGTCGCCTGGAACAGCAAAATCCACGAGGTGACAGGTTCTCTTCTTCTTGTCCACAGTACTAGTATATATATATATATATATATATATATATATATATATATATATATATATATATATATATATATATATAAGTAATTGGTAATTTGCTTGAAGCATTGTTAAGTATGTTATAAAATAATAAAATTCGAAGGCAATACAATGCGTAAAAAATAAAGACAAAAAGATGTTTTATATGTCTAATCGATTTCAAAGCAAAGCTTCATCATCAGAGTGTATTTTCAGAAATGACGTGTTTATGTTTTTTTTTATTTGTGTGGTTATAATTCCTCTTCTTATTTCCTTTTCCTCTCCTTTTTTTCCTCTCTTTCTTCTTCTCCTCCTTAATGAATGGGCGAATAACTGTAATTTCTTATTTCTCTCTTTTTTTTTCTTTTTTTAAAGTTTAACATTATTTTTCTTTTTTAAAAGTTTAACATTCTTTTTCTTTTTTTAAAGTTTAACATTATGCCTTTTGTAATTCAAATATTTGATTTATAATATTTAATCTATTTGAAACTTAAAGGGAGAATGGTTTGTTTTATTGTTTTGAATTTTGCATCAATCCTAATATGTAATTATTATATGATATTTTAAATATAATTAATATAATATTTAATCTATTTAAGTTTAAAGAAAAAGAGAAAAGTACTCATAAAAGATATTTTCTTAAAAAAAAATTATAAAAAGAATTATTTATTTTTTCTATCAATACTAATACATAATTTAAGATAATCTTTTATTTACTTATTTACTATAAAAAAATAATTTAAATTAGAGAACAAAGGGGATAAAAAAGAAAAAAAAGAAAAAGAAGAGAAATAACACAAAAAAAAGAAAGAGAGGGAGAAACAATAAGAAAGGAAAGGTGAAAGCGAAACAAAAGCTAAGTATGTAAAAATTTTTCTATTAACGGTTTTTTTTTTCATTTTTGTTTTCAAAAAATTTTGACATCTCCACACGGTCGCAACATATTGCAACATCTTACCGGATGTCAGCCTTGTTCTCAACAAACTTTTAAAAAAGAAAAAAAAGAGAGAAATAAGAAATTACAGTTATTCGCCCATTCATTAAGGAGGAGAAGAAGAAAGACAGGAAAAAAGGAGAGGAAAAGGAAATAAGAAGAGAAATTATAACCACACAAATAAAAAAACATAAGCACGTCATTTCTGAAAATACACTCTGATGATGAAGCTTTGCTTTGAAATCGATTAGACATATAAAACATCTTTTTGTCTTTATTTTTTACGCATTGTATTGTCTTCGAATTTTATTATTTTATAATATATATATATATATATATATATATATATATATATATAATATATATATACAATATAATAAGATAAATATATAAAGGTTTTACATATCTATTTATTTGGTGACAAAGGAACAATCACAACCATATTGGTTTCATGCGATGCAATCATCAGGTGAAGATGTTTCAAATGTAAGGAAAATCGAAAAAATTACAAAAAATTTCAAAAAATTCAATAGACATGGGATGTGTATGATTGGATAAAATGATGTGTGTGTGTGTGTGTATGTGAAGGTGAATTGAATGTGTGAGAGTGTTTATGGGCTGCACAAAGGTTGCGTACGCGTAGTAACTGTGTGTGCGACGTCTTTTGGGTTTAATGCTTTGTGCATGATCATGAGCCCAGTCTGCCCTACTATTTACCCCATAGCTAGCGGGATAATATTTGGATTCATGCTTTTCTCAAGGTTATTAGCGTTATGTGAAATGCAAACAGCCTTACTCATGATTTGAACTCGGATCACCGTTTCCATTTTCTATTATGTTAAGCATTACACGAGCGCCCCTCTATATGTATGTATTATATAAACACATATCTTTTCTGCGTGTGCATATGTGTTCTGCATATGCGTATGTATGAAGTTCTCTGTATTCATGCGTGTGTGTGTGTGTGTGTGTGTGTATGTGTGTGTGTGTGTGCATGTTTATATTCTTTGTGCTTTGCTGTGTGTGTGTGTGTGTGTGTGTGGTGTGTGTGTGTGTGTGTGTGAATCTATTATATATAAGGATTTATGAAACACCTCCACCACAAGCAATATCCGCCACAAGGCCAATTTTTAAGAGGGCTAGAAGTATTTTAAATTCAGAGAGTTCTTTCTTGGTGGATTGCTGAAAGAAATATTAATGACTCCAATTTAAAATATTAAACGCAAAAAAAATTCCATGCTGTTATTTAAATTTTATTTCTTAATCATCTTCATGAATATTAATCAAATCTTTGTTATTTTTGCTCAAAAAACAAGATCTGATGATAGTGAGTGTGCATATATATTTACTTTGTCATTAATATTTTATTTTCATAGTTTTCTTCAGACATACATACACACAAACTGTCCTTTATATATGTACTAGAGGCGACTACCCGATGTCACCTGGTTGAAGTGGGGTGCGTAAAGTGAGCCTTGCAGATACATTATTACTGAATCATGAGTTGGATCTCCGCAGGATACCCCATTAAAATCCCCACGTAAAAAAAAAAAACATCTTGCGTTGATGCAGACACTCTGAAAAGAAAAATTAACATCTCCTATGTAAAATACTAAATACAAAAAAATTCTATGGTGTTATCATTTAAATTTTTATTTTTAAATTATCTTCACAAATATAAATCAAATCTTTGTTATTTTTGTACAGAAAGCAAGATCTGGTGATAATGAGTGTGTATATATATATTTACTTTGTCATTAATTGTCTTATCTTCATAGATTTTTTTTTGCTTTATCAAGCAATGGCAAATATATATATATATATATATATATATATATATATATATATATATATATATATATATCAAAAAAATGAAGAAGAACTCAATACAGTGATCCCATAATAAATTTATTTCGACGAAAATTGGGGCCCATATAAATCTAAGTTGATTTAAACCGGCTCCCCAAATTTTCGTCTCATCAGATAATCTAAAAGGTTATTTTACATTGAGCTCTCTTCAGTGATTTAAAGATTCGCTGTATTTATACATACTGGATCATCAATATTAGTACAGTGGATCTTTGAAATCACATATAGAATCATCCCTTACTATCAAGTTTTGGATAAATCTCATATATATATATATATATATATATTTGGCTAAACTTGCGTATCGGTAAGAAAATTAGGGTTACCCAGAAAAAACAGAGCCCAAGTTATTTATTTATTTTCCCATTAAAACGGCCTAATCTTCCCGACTATTTTATCCATAGCGAGAGAGAAGAAACGAATTCTTGACTTCGGAGGGCATGAACGGGTAGTGAAACACAAACAGCCTCGTCCTAAAAGTCCATAGCATTTTATGTACGTGTTTACGTATCTATGTGTTCTTGATATGAGTTGGTTGGTTAGATTTTTCGGCATGTCAACCCTTGTTGGGTAATTTTATGCCGAAGACGTTTTATTAATTCTTGATTAGTATTCCAATTTTTTTAACTCAATTTTTAACACATATTTTAAACTTGTAGGGGATTATCTTTCCTTGGCCTGGAGAAGTTATCTGCCCGGCTTGTTGTCGCTTGTTCCCACCAGGGGACGTATGATATTTAAGCTGCTGATTCGAATTTCTCTTCCTCTTTCCTCGCTACGAGACCACATGGGTTAGACAATTGTCATTCCCTTTTCGTTGGGGCTTCGGCCCTCAACGCCGGCTACTGGTCACTGTATGTGATTTATACAGCATGGACTATTCTTAGTCTCATGTCTGTACCTTTATATTATGTGTACTTTTATATTATCTTGTCAGTGACTTTTATGTATGTATGTTTATGTACACTATTCTATCTTCCATTATTATGTATCCTTTGTATTCATGTGCTGTTATCTATTAAATGTATTGTCCCTCAACCCTTGTCGGAGTTATATGTTCTTCAAATATTCACTTTGAATCTTACAAACTCATGTTTTTTTTTCTGTTTAATCCATAGATGTGAGCCTAACAGGTACTACCAATCCGAATTAGGGTGGACTTGGGAGTAATAGTGATGAAGGGGTAGTATCGTACCCAAGTCACCACTTTTTGAGGGGTTTTACCCTTCTACCGGGGATACAGTCAGCCTATTCTAAGAGCCGTCAACAGGTCAGTCCGGAGTTCAAATCTCTATGAACATTAAAAACATACTAAGAACAAAAACTTTTTTTTCTTAGTTTTTTTTTTTTTTTCATTACAAAGTTTTAAGAAAATCATCCGTAAGAATTTAAAAGCACGTGTCAATTTTTCTTTTCTTTTTTTTTTTTTTTTCATCGATTTTTTTTTTTTTCATTGATTTTTTTTTTTTTTTTCATCGAAGTGTCGGCTTAAAAGTCTATTGAAGTTGAGAAACTTTTAAGCCACACAGCTGTTATGATCAGCCATTGTAATCGCAATAAAAGAAATCTATTTAGATCAAGATTATTCTTTTCTTTTACCTTTCATACAACATGTAACAAAAAAGACAAAGATTTTTTTTTTTTTTTGGTATATTGAGTTTATCACAATGATTGATTAACAACCGATTTACCAACTCAATCTTATCAACAAAAATTTTTTTTTAAATCTTTACCCTTCAATCGAAAAATTGATTCAGAAAAAAACAACGTTTTTTAATGGAAATTACAAAGGATTCCTTTAAATCATTGTCGATGATAAGGCATCGAGTGTAAATTTGCTGTGACTGACGGGTGAATAGCTTTTCTTGCGAGTGCCTGATTGTTGATTAAGAATTATTCAACCGTTTGCAACCAACTGAATGTTAGTTCTGTCGGACAATATCAGGCGTCCAATCGAGTTATAATGGTGTTGCCAACGAGTTGACAGAGAAAGTAGCGAGATGTGTGTGTGTGGGGGGGGGGTAATAAAAATGAAATAAAACAAAATTAAATTAGATATAATTTTTTTTAAAAAGACACAAAAAATAAAAATCTCCCATAAGGTCTCGGACAGGAAGAGCTCTCTGTGCATGCGCAGAAAACAATTCCTGGCGCCAAAAAGAAATCTCCTTCTCTTTTACAGCGGGAATTTGTCGGTTGCACACCTATTGATTGGCTCGGAAGAAATCTCCTCTCCCAGAGATTGTGTGATTTAACGAACAAAAGTCTTACCCTAAAGTTATCCTTATTTTTGTTCCATTCGCTTCTTTTCCTAAATTCCCATTCAGCTTGACAGCCCAACAGAATAAGTATACTTTGGGGCTTAAGTAAAGCCGGTGAACACAAACCTAGAGCGAGCTTGAAACCACATAAAACCAATAAACACCAAAGAGAAAATACAAGTATTTAAGATGAGATAAAAGGTTTACCAAGCAAGATACAAGTGGAACGAGAATTGGCAGGTTGCATAGTATTTACCACGTACTCTACGTGTACGGGTTAGGCCCTATTAATATGGGACCACCCATAAACCGAAGCTCATGAGTGGCGGGTAAAAAATTGCGTTGATCCTGTCGGTATTCTCCCTCAAGGGGGCGCCTCAGGCACTGGGCAATAAACCCAGCCTTGTCCCTTTAAATCTAGGGGGCAGGTGTTGCCTGGGGCGATGGCCCCCCTGGGATCAACGATATTAGCTTGTATGGTCCAGGGCCGAAGGGGCGGGTTTACCATTGATAGTTTGCATTCTCCATGAGATTTCACTTGTTCTTTCGTCCGAGGTTTCACCATTTATGGAAAACAGACGATTCCGTTGTACTATTTCAGGTTCTATGTCACAAGCTAGTATCATAGATACATCATAACTGAATAACGAGTTCGATCCTCGCTAATACCCCATATTGCGACCTTGTGTCAGGGACAAGTTGACATGCCTTTAAAATCAATCCACCAATCAACCAGCATAACGACTTTAAATTTATAGAGTATCAAGGGGAGAAAATTTGAAATGGTTTGACCAATCATCGATAGGTGGGTGTGATAGGCGTAAAAGTATTAAGCTTCCAATTTTTTTTAAACGGCATGATTCGCCAGTGTTTGGCGCTTCGTGTAACTCGTCTAAAAATATGAACGCCATAACCGCTACCCCCACTACACGCACACGCGCAGACTCGCATACTTACACATTTTCTATTTTCCTCCTCCTTCCACTCTCTCCATCTCCCCCTCCCTCTCACCCCCTCTCTCTCTCTCTCTCTCTCTCTCTCTCTCTCTCTCTCTCTCTCTCTCTCTCTCTCTCTCTTTTGTTGAATCCCACGCTCTTAATGTCAATAACTCCCTCGATGTTATTTTCACCCTTAATTTATGCTTCTCAGCTATTTTGTTCTTTAACCACGTTACCTGTAAGTAACCCAAGGCGACCTGGATTCAGAAAGACATGTTTCGCTTTGCACCATCAAAATCCGGTTGTTTGTTAGGGTTAGAGTTAGGGGTTAGGGTTAGGGGTTAGGTGTTAGGGTTAGGGTTAGGGGTTAGGGTTAGCAGTTAATCTTATCATTTAAGAAAATGCGTCTAAAAATCGTCTGGTAACAAACAACCGGTGTAAAGCGAAACACGTCCCTCTGAATCCAGGTCGCCCCTGGGGTGCTTAAAGGTAACTTGCTCCCTTTCTAAAAATCCATTGATTGGTACATCGTTTTGTTATATACTCATATACCCATGTTGGATATAATGGCTGAAAAATGGCATTTTGGGAGCACCTTTAAAGCCCCATATCTCCCCCAATTCTCAGCGAACTCAACCATCTTTTACTATGTGATACTCCTCATCGAACTCTATCAGAAAATTATATTAGTTTGGCACTTTATTTGTACACGAAATTGGCCATTTTTGCCCACTCTCAGGGGGATTATCAGGCCTCAAAAGTCACCTAAAACTCCAAATTGAGCACTTTTTTCACCATCAGTAAATTCAAGACATTAGAGTTCTTTTGTGTCAGAGAGAGAGAGAGAGGGGGGGAGAGAAACACAGATGCATACATTACTTGTACTATCTTTGGCCATTTGTGATCTCTAGTCGTCTTTATATTCTTTCGCGCCATGTTGGATTCTATTTCTTTCTACTTCGGCATGATGTCAACGTCTGGTTCTTCTTTCTCTTTGTTGCTTCTTTCTTACTTGGTCGGTTTTCTAGCTAAGGCATGCATTAACTAACAACGCCTGTTGCTTTTTTAAAACTGTTATTCTTAACTAATTTTTCTTACTAAAACATTGCGCGCATGGAGATGTGTCCAGCCAAAGCGGAGACATCTCTTCTGCTTCACATCTCGGCCGGAACTGAGGACTTAATTAGATCTCACGTGACTTCACCTGATTTGCGGTTTTCCCGTTTCTGGGGTCAAAGTTTCCCAACGGTCTGTAACTTTCCATTTGGGCTCTTTGTATTCTCGCCCCCGTAGAATTACAGGGGGGGTGCCAATAAACCAATGCTACCCATGGAGTATGTAACAGTTTAGACGAGTCATTTGTTTGACATTTTGGTGGAATTTCAATTGAAATGTGCATATTTCCGTTTCTTGCTCATTACCCCTAAAGTGCTATTGTATGTCTGCACCACTAACGACGCACCTAGAGAATTGACTAGATGAGAGTTGTACAGGAATGCTACGTGAGGTCTTAAACAAATAAGATAAAGACGATATGCAGGACAATGTTCGAGAGGCAAAGGCAAACTCAAAAGCAACATTTTCTATCTATTTCTCCCCCTTTCTCTCTTCTCTCCCTCCCTCTCTCTCTCTATATATATATAAAGAAAATGGCATTACTTTTTGACTCACTCTCGTATATATATATATATATATAAACGAGGTGAGTCAAAAAGTAATGCCATTTGCTTTATTTCATGTCAAGTTTTTTTATAAAAGTAAGGCCTACATTGAGATCCTAACGAGGCACAGAGCAAGAATCCGACGAGTAAGACCTAATATATATGCACATGCGCGCACACACACACACACACACACACACACACACACATATATATATATATATATATATATATATATATATATATATCGTAATATCTACTTTTTCCATTAGCACTCGTTATTGGAGCTCTGTCGTCCATTTTCAGACAATAGTCTTAATATTATTCGACTGGACAACGGAGATCCGTCTCTTAAACCGCACCTACCCATTCATTCGAAATGTAAAGATCAGAACATTCCCTCATGTTGCAGACGTAACAAGAACAATTTTTCTAAAAGACGCCATGAACAACACGTTGAGAGTGGATTCCAGCTCGTCTTATTATAGTGAGAAATATGAAAGACAAATTTCAACGTCATCAAAATGGGGAGCTCCATCCACATCAAACAAAAATTGCTTTGATCAAATAGATTGAAAGTTTTCAATCAAAGAGAAATTTGCATGAGAATTGGTGAAAAAATGAAGACTGAAATTTACATTGTTTTCTTAGAAGTGAAGAAAATTTTCAAAATGTAATTGATTTTGTATAGGTGTTGCCACTCCTTTAGGTGAAAGGGTGTGCCATTTTACAACGGAAATGTGACCTTGCAGTTTTACTTAGAGCTTTTTTTATTATATATTTCAAGAAATATAGATCATTCTATATATATATATCTTCATAGACATTGTGATGTAATGATTGAATAGTTATTTAAAAAAATATATTTAGTGTTACCTAAAAAGATAACTAAAATGTGAGGTACGAGCAATCTTCTTTGAAATTAATAAATTCGCAAAAATATTTAAGTTTTCAAATTTATTATGCCAAAGAAAAATATGATTTATAAAAACTAAAGATTAAAACATATACAGTGATACCTTGACTTACGAGTAGCACAATTTACGAGTGTTCCGAGTAACGAGTTGTCACTCGGTCGTTTCTTTTTTGGCTTTGTGTTGAGAGTTAAAATTTGAGATAAACTTATGTTTATAAGTTTACTAAAAACATTTCTAAGTTCATTATAACAAAGAAAAATATTATTTATAAAGAGATTAACATTAAATATTATTATAGCACATAATTCATTACATTCTATTTTATCATATTTTTATAGCTATTTTCTTATTTACGAGTTTTCGAGTTGTCACTCGGTCGATGTTTTGTTTTGTGTTTAGAGTTAAAATTTGAGATACGAGTGAAATTCAGATATGTTTATGCTAATGAGTTCAACTGAGATAAACTTATGTTAATAAGTTTACTAAAAACATTTATAAATTTATTATAACAAAGAAAAATATTATTTATAAAGAAATAAACATTAAATATTAATCGTTGGCATCCTTCTGTCTATTGAAGACGATGGCGTAGTGTCCACTTTTTTTAAAATCTGCAACTGCTCGAGTGGCTGAACAGACTAATTTTTAAATGATAATCTCTGGCGCAGTGATTGCAAACAAATAGTGATGCTTGCTGGAGATGCTGCTGTCTCTCCTTCCTTATGACTCTCTTTTCTTCGACGGCTTCTTTCCTTTCTTTTTCACTCGTTTTCGTTCCTTGTTTGACGAGGTGGTGCCAGGTCGTACGGTCTTCTGCATAAGCCTCCCATGTGTTTATATTGATGTGGCATGTCTTCATATCTCTCTTGCAGACATCTTTAAAGCGTAGGCGTGGTCTTCCTACCGGTCGGGTGCTCTCTACTAACTCGCCATACATCTTTGGGAATGCAGCCTTTGTCAATCCTCCTGACGTGGCCAAGCAAACATTAAATATTATTACAGCACATAATTCATTACATTCTATTTTATCATTTGATATATTCATTTTGATAGACATTGTGATGTAATGCTTGGATTGTTGTTTAAACAAATATGTAGTGGTACTTTGACTTAGTAGTGACCAAACTACGAGTTTCCCGATTAACTCGGTCGTTTTTGTTTTGTTTTTGTTTTGTTTTTGTTTTGTTTTTGCTTTTTGTTGTTGTTGTTTTCTTTTTCTTTCTTTATATTGATAAGTAAAACGTGAGACACGAGTAAGCTTCAAATACTCTTATACTGATAAGTTCACTAAAAACATTTACAAAAATGTTATCTATAAAAAAAATACTGACTTTAGGCCACCGCGGCAACTTCATTTACTTTTAGTGGGTCAATATATCACTATGTGCTGATTTCACGAGGTTCCTAGTTTGATACCAGTCCTCGCCAACTCAGCGTATGAGTGACACAGGGATATGTGTGGTAAAGTGAGCAGCTGATGGTAGGCGTGGCGCTCCGTCTCACATGCTAAAAACAATCTCCTTGGTCTAGCGCTATTGATAAGGGGATAGACTCCCTCGCTGACTGGTTGATGCCGACTTTAGAACGTCCCATCGACTTTACTTTTACTTTATTTAGATGTTAGAATGAAGAAAATAAGATATATAGGAAGTGCATTACTTGGGGTACCTTGACTTACGAGTGTCCCAACATACAAAATGAAACACGCTCTATTTTTTTGCTTTATTGAGAACTAAAATTTGAGGTACGAGCTGTTATATACCTACATCTGTAGTATATAATGGCGAGAAAGAGAGAGAGAGAGAGAGAGACTAGAGATAATGATGAGGTGATCTTAATTGTTTCTCTTCCATTTTGTCGACCATTTCTGCACGGCTGATTCTCTAGGTTGTTTTCTTCTTTAATTTTTTCTTGTCCGGGATGGTCATCTCTTGTTTTAAGGAATTAACAAGATGTTCTTATTTTCTTAACATACTTATATTGGATGGGCAATACTTTTTCAGCATCACCTGAAATATTCTAAAACAAAAATAAAAAGATTTCTTTTAAAAACGGCATCACCATTCCATTATTAAATCAAAACCAAAACTGTTGCACTATTTTGAAACGATATATAAATCAACTGAATTAACTGAGGTTTGTCACAGACAGAATGGCGTGTGCAAGAATTCAAAGACGAACGCTGATTATGTTTTTATTTCTGAAAACGGCGGCCAATGACGCAATAAAATATTTGAAATCACGTCAATCATCTCATAAAGTCACGCGAGATTCAGGACGAAAACTGTTATTCGAGAGTTGTTTCTATGAGATCTTATTGAAATGAGACCTATCAAACGAGGGAATTGATGAGTCACCTTGACCTACACTAAATTTTGAAAATATTTATATGTATTATGTTGTTAATATATATATATATATATATATATATATATATATATATATATATATATATATTATCTTGTTAATATGTACGTATATATATATATATATATATATTATCTTGTTAATATGTACGTATATATATATATATATATATATATATATATATATATATATTATCTTGTTAATATGTACGTAATATATATATATATATATATTATCTTGTTAATATGTACGCATATATATATATATATATCTTGTTAATATGTACGCATATATATATATATATATATATATATATATATATATATATATATATATATATATACGTACATATTAACAAGATAATATAAGCAACCCTCTCCTATAAAAAGGATGGAACAGTCTCTGGCGGTCTTTACATATATACAGGTATGTGTATTTATCAGTTAAAATCCTCTTCCCATTATGTAGGGGTCGTTGGCCGAGCGCTTAAGCAACCAAACTGATGCTGAATCGATCGGGTTTCTATCCTGGCCGTAGATAGCTTGCAAATGTCTAGCCACACTGAAGAGACGTGATATGTATGATGACTATATATATATATATATATATATATATATATATATATATATACTAGTAAACCAAAAAAGAAAAACAGCCTCCAGGTGGTGTAAAAATCTATTTTTGAAAGATATTGTCTGAGTGGGAGGGTAAAAATTTAATGTTAGAGAGCTTCTACCATAAGTAAGTAAAATCCTCAAATTTATTCAATGAGTAATAAAAGATTTAAAAATGAAATGGAAACTTAGTTCTGTCACCATTCGTGCATCTATTAACTATTAATCAAATAATTATTTTGAATATTTTAGACATAAAGTTTACAAAAAATCGTAGGTATTTATTTATTTGTAAATTTTTTAGTTAACCTCTAGTTACTGAAATAAAGACGAGAAAAAAAACATTTAAACTGATTACCGGTTTCTATGTATTGACATTTTTTGGTATTGTGACGTAAGCAGTGACGTAGTTTCGGTTACAGACAAATGGAGACCGAATCCCTATTATTAATATATATATATATATATATATATATATATATATATATATAATAATATATGATAAGTTGTAAACACGGGTTGTTTGGAATGGCTTTTTGCCGACAATTTGCCGATCTATAGCTCTGCTGATGAGGCCTAATAGGCCGAAATGTACATACAGAGATTGATTTTTCTCGATTTGTTTAGCCATACATTTAAATAGGTATTCCTGTCTAATTCATTATTAATTAATTAATTTTCAAAATTAGGTACGACTCCAATTAAGCACTTATTCTCCCCCCCCAAAAAAAAAAATATATATATATACATTTCTTATTGGGTATTTAGTATATAGGGAGATTACGTCGAGGTTATTCATAGTTGTGTTTTGGATGTTGATGTCTTTGAGCTTGTTTAGGAGATCGGCGGAATTGATTATGTGAGATGGTACCTAGTCAGGGGGTTAACATTTTGGCAATGGCTCGGGCGATTTTGTGAGTAGCGCTGCCTATGCTGGAGATGTGTTGTTATATCCACATTTTCCTCTATTCTCAACCACATATATATTAACAACATAATATATATATATATATATATATATATATATATAATATGTGTGTGTGTGTGTGTGTGTGTGTGTGTGTGTGGTGTGTGTGTGTGAGTGGACTTTCAGCGTGACTTTCTTTGTTGTATACTCTTCTTTTTACTTCTTACTTCTATTTTTCTTCTGTTCATCTTTGATATTTTACGTTCTTCTTCTAGCATCTGGACTTCGTCTTGGGGACTTCGTGTCTGGTCTTCCATTGAGGATTTCTCTTTATCAGAAGCCCTGTGTCATTGGTAGCTTTTAGATAATAACACACGACTTCGATTTACTTAGATCATATTTTATTTCGAAATCCCCACCAGACTACCTGCGCAGATTGAGTCGGCAGCGTGCATTACACGACTGACCACCGTCGTGGTTTGGCCGATACTAACTAAAATCTCTTTCTAATCTAAACCGGAAGAGGGTCTTCTCCACCGATTCTCACGGTATCCACCGGAATGAGGATCAGGACTAAGGTCAAGCCTTGTCATTCAATCCTTCAAGGCCGCCGGCTGAACTTATAACAGCCATTTTGGTTTCTAAACTAGTGTACATAAGTATTAGGAATCTAATAATTATGTAACATCTTTACTGTGAGTCAGCGTGTTTTCACCCCACAGACTGTATTTTCGACTCGTTGTGACAGACCCATTTTTGGTCCATTTGTAAATATTTTTTTACTAAAACATACTTCTCTATACATACCACATTCATCTGTATACTTTACGTTGTTTGCACTTCATAGACACCAAATATTTGATGAGAGACTTTTGACCAAACCTTTGTTTGTTTGCTGCCATTTTGAATAGCCTTAAAACTATTCTTGCGTGATAATATTCTTTTTTTCTTTCTATAAACCAATTCCAAATAAACAGCGTTTACATTTACTGAATAAAAAAATCTTTTAAAAATGTATGTTTTTTCTTTCAAAAGAATTCACGAATCCATTGAATGACCCACGTATTTGAGAAAATTAGGATGGCACAAATTCACGTCATATTTAAAGATAAGTTTCAAATGTGCTTCTACCAATAAGAAAATCGCTGGAATAATGTTGTTGGATACCAAGGAGTTAAGTTTAAATAAACTTTTCTTTTATTGTTAATTTCTGTCTTAGTAAAAAAAAATACATTCCGTCTCAATAATTTTTGAATACATATGTCTTGCTTTTTATTCTGACAATTAAAAAAGAAAGAATCTGTTCTAGCTGCCCAAACAACCTATCTTTTGAAATACGAAAAAAGCACTGAATTATATAAAAAAAACGAATAAAATTGAATGTCATGAATTATGTGCTGTAAGAATGTTTATTTTTTATAAATCATATTTTTCTTTGGTATAATAAATTCGAAAACTTAAATATTTTTAGCAAATTTATTAATTTCAAAGAAGATTGCTCGTACCTCACATTTTAGTTATCATTTTAGGTAACACTCTATATTTTTTAAATAACTATTCAATCATTACATCAATGATTCATATTTAATGTTTATTTCTTTATAAATAATATTTTTCTTTGTTATAATAAATTTATAAATGTTTTTAGTAAACTTATTAACATAAGTTTATCTCAAATTTTAACTCTCAGCACAAAACAAAAAAACGACCGATTGACAACTCGTTACTCGGAACACTCGTATTTCGTGCTACTCGTAAGTCAAGGTATCACTGTATATGTTTTAATCTTTAGTTTTTATAAATCATATTTTTCTTTGGCATAATAAATTCGAAAACTTAAATATTTTTAGCGAATTTATTAATTTCAAAGAAGCTTGCTCGTACTGCACATTTTAGTTATCAATATTAAACAGAAAATAACAGAATGACAACTCGTTACCCGGAAAACTCGTAAGTTATGGTGCTCGTAAGTCAAGGTATCACAGTACATTTTCTAAATAACTATCCCAGCATTACATTTTCTAAGAAAATGTAAATATCGAATGATCCATATTTCTTGAAATATATATATTTTTAAAAAGATCACTGTAAAACTGCAAAGTCAAATTCCCGTTGTAAAATGGCACACCCTTTCACCTAAAGGAGTGGAATCACTTACACAAAATCAATTACATTTTGAAAATGTTCTTCACTTCTAAAAAAACAATGTAAATTTTAGTCTTCATTTTTTCACCAATTCTCATGCAAATTTCTCTTTGATTGAAAACTTTCAATCTATTTGATCGAAGCAGTTTTTCTTTGATGTGGATGGAGCTCATATTTTGATGACGTAATACGTTGAAATTTGTCTTTCATATTTCTCACTATAATAAGACGAGCTGGAATCCACTCTTAACGTGTTGTTCATGGTTTCTTTTAGAAAAATGTTTCTTGTTACGTCTGCAACATGAGGGAATGTTCTGATCTTTATATTTCGAATGAATGGGTAGGTGCGGTCTAAGAGACGGATCTCCGTTGTTCAGTCGAATAATGTTAAGACTATTATCTTAAAATGGACGTCAGAGCTCTAATAACGAGTGCTAATGGAAAAAAGGATAGATAGATATGAAGAGATTCATATATATATATATATATATATATATATATATATATATATATATATATATAGAGAGAGAGAGAGAGAGAGAGAGAGAGAGAGAGAGAGAGAGAGAGATAAGAACGAACAGAGGTGTGGTGAGGAAGATATAAAGACATTAAACTGTTAGACAGACAGTTTGGTGTAGAATGGTACAATATTTTTATATATATATATATATATATATATATATATATTATATATATTAATATATATATATATATATAGATAGATAGATAGATAGATAGATAGATAGATTGTTTGGCGTAGAATGTTACAATATTGTATATGTATATATATATATAGATAGATAGATAGTTTGGTGTAGAATGGTACAACATTATATATATATATATATATATATATATATATATATTATATATAGAGAGAGAGAGAGAGAGAGAGAGAGAGAGAGTTTGGTGTAGAATGGTACAATATTGTATATATAGATAGATAGATAGATAGACAGTTTGGTGTAGAATGGTACAATATTGTATATATATATATATATATATATATATATATATATATATATATATATATATACAGAAAGAGAGAGAGAGAGAGAGAGATAGTTTGGTGTAGAATGGTACAATATTGTATATATATATATATATATATATAGAGAGAGAGAGAGAGAGAGGGAGAGAGGAGAGATAGATAGTTTGGTGTAGAATGGTACAAGGCATAAAGACATAAAGAATGATATCACTTGAAATCTTTGTTATTTCATTTCAACTCGTATAAGTAGGGAAAATCAAGGTATCAATTATTGATGAATATTGATGCATTTTCATTAAAATTTAATCAATTCTATTGGTTATTTTTCGATTCTCCCGACACCAAATGAAGAGTTCATTTCCTAGTATCGATTGTCTTCGGCGTAGAAAAAGCATTTTTGCGATTTTCTTTACAAAAGTTGAATGTTCCTTGAAAATCAGATAAAAGCAAGAATTTCATTCAAAACTCAAAAAGTAGTTCGTCTCGCTGTCCTCGTGAATCTCGGTACCCCCCCACACACACACCCTTACGGATAGGTGCACGTGGGTGTGCGCGTGTGTGTGTTTGTGTGTTTTTCCGGTGAAATAAAAGCTGAAATATACATGCACACGTGTATATTCACACGTGTTTGTATAAGGAGACGTAGATATATAATTAGGCGTACATATGATAGACCAAAAGATATAGAAGTAAATGTGTTTCATGAAAACATACCCAATATATATATATATATATATATATATATATATATATATATATATATATATATATATACTACATCCATCCTATCTCCATATATATATATATATATATATATATATATATATATATTATATATATATATAGAGAGAGAGAGAGAGAGAGAGAGAGAGAAACACACATACACACGCTCACACACGCACACACACACACATACATATGAGCACTTTTTACTTATTAGCTTTAGTTTTCTGGTGGTTTTATATGAATATATATATCTTATATATATATACATATAAATTGTTTTTTTTCTTTTGGCCAAATATTGTATCAATAGATTACTTTTGGTTAGTACGATTATCTTGGTCTTTTCTTTTTTCCCGGTTTGATGTTTGGTAGTATATTTTTACAATCAAACTATTTGCTGTTTTTTTTTCTCACCGCAAGGATTTACCAACAAGTTTGGTATATTAAACACAGATACATATATATATATATATATATATATATATATATATATATATATATATATATATATATAATATGTCTATATCTATCTGGTTATAAATAAGACTTCCGAAAGTCTTAGTTAATGCATTTATATTTCGAGAAGAGATTCAATCTTTCAAGACCCTACCCCCCCCCCCCCGCTATGTTTGTAGATGTGTCCAGACACACTTCCATTTGCTCTCCCACAGATGAAGATATACAATTGCCTCTATTCACTCACAAAACCGGATGTTACTGTCATAATTATTATATTCTGGAAGATTCATTTTATGTTTGATAACAATTATTTCGATCATTTTTTTTAAATTTTCATTATTCCTTTTTATCATTCTGTTTTAATGTCTTCTTTTCTTTACGGAATATTTGTTCTTTGATTTTATTAACATGCTCCATAATAAAGTCAGCGTAGTGGCCTACTGTCGGTATCAGTCGTAAAGCGAGTGAGTCTATACCCTTTTCACTAGCGCTAGACCAGGGAGATTATTTTTGCATCTAAGGTGAGGCACCACACCTACCATCAGTTCCCTACTTTACCACACAGATCAAATCTGCGCTATTTATGCACTGGGTTGCGGCGGGCTGGTATCGAACCCAGAAACTTGTGGTTCGTTGGCAGATCCTTCCTTAATATTGACTCTAATACCGACTGTGGGTGGAACTTAGAATAGGCTAACTGTATACCTTTCAGGGGGTTATGGCACCACACTCAAAAGGGGTGTACTGTGTAGGGCAATAAAACTGTTTCTGGAGGCGGAATGTGGCATAAACGTTTATTGCCATTACTCCCAGTTCCACTCTGATTCGGATTCCTAACACAGGCTAGGGTCCCATCTATGCGCTAAATAGATTTTAAAATGTTTTTAAAAAAAGTCAGTTTAAAAAAATCAAGAATTAATAAAACAAAAACATTTTTGGCATAAAATAAGAAGGGTTGACATGCCCTATAATCCAACCAACGTCGACCAGTCCAGGAAAAGGAAAACTCTAAATTCAAACCGCCTAAAAAATGACATACTCGTGCGGAGGGGTTGGTACATATGTATAAAAGAACCAACCAACCAACCAACCACCAAGCATTTAATATATATAATATATATATATATATATATATATATATATATAAACAAAAAAAAATTTTTCATGGGGAAATGATCCAACGTTGTAGTTTTCTGTATTTCCTTCATTTTTATCTTTGTTTTTTTTTGTTTTGTTTTTTTTCTTTTTTTTTGTTTTGTTTTGTTTTGTTTCTTCGGGGGTTGGGGTGAATCTAGCTTCAGTTTGGATCCTTTTTTAACACACTTCGAATATTTGCATTTATGTGGATATCTGAAAAGAAAAAAAAAGATAAATTCGCCTCTCTCTATCCACATGCGAGATAAGTCGGATTTGCATTGAAAAAGCAAATAATTACTCAGTTCGAAATCTGACGTCGTACGCCATTTTTGAACCGCATGGGCAACAAAATGGCGAATTTTGCCTGGCATAATGTCACCCTGGAGGTGAAGCTTCTTCTCTTATTTCGAGAACCAAAGTGAAAACACAGAAGAAATTCGGATTGGGGATTGTGCGGCGGGGTGGGGGGAGATGTGGGGAAAAGGGGTAGGGGGAAAGAGAGAGAAGTGAAAACCGTGAAAAGTTTACATTCGCTGTCATGACGCCGAGCCTGTGTTATGAATGAAATGAAAAGCCAACTAGGAAGACATTTTCCAAATGGTGGATGACAGGTGCGACGGAGGTCACAGGGCGGGAAGGGGGGTTATAAAGACTATTTTGCCTGCACAAGGGCACAGATGAATCAGGGGCTCACCCATAAATCCGATCATATATCTTAGCACACCTCCCTCGAGCAGAGGTTTGAATAAGCTCGCACATTCACGCGAGAACACCCAATCCACAAAAGCAAAATGATTGACGTATGAAAACAAAACAAAAAAAAATGGAGAAGAGAAAACTTTTTTTTTGCATTAACGTGAATGACAATATTTTTTAATATAAATGTTTTGTCTTTCAGTTGATATATTTTAACGGAATGTCATCTCGTCCGGGGTTATCCTATGCTTCGTCATCGTCATGGCTACTTTCATGAAATTAAGGGAGCGGTCCATGTTGACTGCAAGCATTTTCGTGGCTGATGACCTATGCCGGACAGTCAGGTACAGTCATCGCGGCTGCAGCTGAAGGACTGGTCACGGTTTGATTACATTGTGTTGTGGTTCTTCCTCCTATGCATTCTGTCTTTGAGGGTGGTGACCCTGTGGGTGTTTTAGAATAAATGCTTTTTTTTCAATTGATTGATTGATTGATTTTAATGGCATGTCAACTCGTCTGGGATTATTCTATGCTTCATCATCGTCGTGGCTTGGCTTTATGAACGAAGATTAAGGGAGTGGTCCATGTTAACTGCAGGCATGTTCGTGGCTGATAAGTCCTATGCGGGACAGGCTGGTACGTGTGTGGGCATCTCAGGCATGTACGGTTACATCGGTTGCAACTGAAGGTCTAGTCAGGCTTTGATAACATTGTGGTAGTAGTTATTCCTCCTATGCCTTTTGTCCTTGAGGGTCTTGGCCCAGCGGCTGTTTTTCAATTAACTGATTAATTGATTTTAATGGCATGACAACTCGTATGGAATTATTCTATGCTTCATAATTATCATGGCTTGTCTTCGTGAATGAATATTAAGGGAGTGGTCCACGTTGACAGCAGGCGTGTTCGTGGCTGATAAGATATATGCGGGACAGTCAGTACGGTCACACCGGCTGCGACTGAAGGTCTGGTCAGGGTTTGATAACATTGTTTTGTGGTTCTTCTCCCTATGCCTTTTGTCCGTGAGAATTGTGGCCATCTTCGATTGATTTTAACGGAATGTCATCTCGTCCGGGGTTATCTTATGCTTCGTCATCATCATGGCTACGTTCATGGACAAAGATTAAAGGGTGGCCTACGTTGACTGCAGGCGTGTTCGTGTCTGATGATCTATGCCAGACAGTCAGGTACAGTCTATGCGGCAGCAGCTGAAGTCTGGTCAGGGTTTCATTACATTGTGTTGTGGTTCTTCCTCCTATGCTTTCTGTCTTTGAGGTTGGTGTTTCTGCGTGTGTTTTTGAATAAATGCCTTGTTTTTCAATCATTGATTTATTTTAACGGCACGTCAACTCGTCTGGGGTTATTCTTTGTCGTCATCATCACGGTTTAACTACATGAATGAAGAAATGGAATTTTCACAATTTTGTTTGGTAAACCTTGTCTGCACGCACGCATGCACAAAGAAAATTTAATTAATTAATTAAATGATAAAATTATTAATGAAAATTCTAAATATCAATTTCTAATCCATCCTTGTATCCATAACCACTGTGGCGTTCTTTTGGCAGTTTCTGAAATTTTTCCTGTTAATTCAAAACTTGCCAGTACATCACCTACTGTACGGCGAATTAGTAGAAGGCTCCTGACCGGTAGGGAGACCACACCTATGCTTCAAAGACGTCTGCAAGAAGGACATGAAGACATGCCCCATCAACACCAATACATGGGTGGTTGCTGCAGAAAATCGAGCAGCCTGGCACCTCCTTGTCAAACAAAGCCCGATGCTTTCTTAATATTGACTCTAATACCGACTGTCGGTGGAACTTAGAATAGGCTAACTGTATACCTTGCAGGGCGTTATGACACCCCACTCAAAAGGGGTGTCCTGTGTAGGGCAATAAAACTGTTTCTGGAGGTGGGGGTGTGGCATAAACTTTTATTTCCATTACTCCCAGGTCCATTCTGATTCGGATTCCTAACACGGGATAGGGTCCATCTATGCGCTAAATAGATTTTAAAATGTTTTTAAAAAATCAGTTTTAAAAAATCTGAATACTCATCAAGAATTAATAAAATGCCTCCTTGTCAAACAAGGCCCGAAAAGGAGTGAAAAAGAGAGGAAAGAAGCCGCCGCAGAAAAGAGAGCCAAAAGGAAGGAGAGCCAAAAGGAAGGAGAGACAACAACTCCAGCAAGAATCACTGTTTGTTTGCAGTCACTGTACCAGAGATTGCCATTCAAAAATTGGTCTGTTCAACCACTCGCGCAGATGCAGTTTTTTTTTAAAGAATTAGACACTACGCCATCGTCTTTAACATACGGAAATGATGCCAACAATGTCATTACTTGTTTGTTTTTTTAGTCCTGCAGCGAATCCTCTTCAATTGGTGCGCAGCTTGATTTCAAACCTTTCTTTCTACACGATTCTACTAATGCTTGATATTTTGCACTATGTTGTACTTCCACACACTCACTTCTAACATAATCATTTCCTTTGTAGGGTGAGAGAATATGACTATCTCTAGTCGTATGTTTATCTCTACTACGTGATTAGGAAATTTTAGTTAACTTAGCAGATTTTCTCTCATCTGAGCTGTGTGTAGCCGATGAGAGAATACTGTCTCTTTTTTATTCCCTCCAGTCTTACTTAAACTGATTAAACTAAACAGCTACAATGTCACAATTCTGTAGTCATCTTTCTTTTAAGCCTTTCTTCTACACGCTTCAACTAATTCTTTGTATTTTGCTCTTTTCGTTTGAAAATATGACGATGTCTGGGTGCAAGTTTATTTTTACAGCGTGATTGGGAAATTTTAGTTGACTTGCCAGAAGTGAAAAGATGAATACTCCTTTCTGTCATTTTGAACTGAGGTGATAAACCAACCGGTTTTTTGTCATCACAAATGAGCCTCATGAGGCTGAAGGTTAACGGATGGGCAATATGGAAATCAGCACAGAGAGAGAGAGAGAGAGAGAGAGAGAGAGAGAGAGACGGGGGAGAGAGAGAGAGAATGTAGAGTTTTTCTTTCCATTCTCTCTCTCTCTCTCTCTCTCTCTCTCTCTCTCTCTCTCTCTCTCTCTCTCTCTCTCTCATCTTCTATTGTGTCTCCTATCTTTTAACCCTCTCTCTTACTCGTGCCTGTTTCTCTGTCTCTCTCTCTGAATGTATATATATATATATATATATATATATATACATATATACATATATATACATATATATATATAATATATATACATATATACATATATATACATATATATATAATATATATATATACATATATATACATATATATATATACATATTATATAATATATATATATATATATACATATATACATATACATATACATATATATATATATATACATATATACATATATATATACATATACATACATATATACATATATATATACATATACATATACATATATACATATATACATATATACATATATACATATATATATATACATATATATACATATATATATATACATATATATATATATACATATATATATATACATATATATACATATATATATATATATACATATATATATATATATACATATACATACATATATATACATACATATATATACATACATATATGTAAATAAATATACATATATATTATATATATATATATATATACCAACTCCTCCACACGGACAGGATGCGACACAAGGTCAATTTCTTACGCGGAGTTTAACAGGTCTGAATTCAGAGTTTTCCTTCTCCTAGACTGGTTACCTATCCCTGGTTAAAGAACCCAGTCTGCCCTGCTATTTAACTCATAGCTGGAGGGAGAATTAGATTCATACCTTTCCCAAATAGGGATATATATATATATATATATATATATATATATATATACTTATTTCTCTTCGGATCAGTCTCTCTTCTTCTTCTTCTATGTTTCTCTCCCTATCATTCTGGCCTTGTCTTCCTCTCTTTCTCTCATTCTTTGCCAAACTCCCTATCATTTTCTCTCTCACCCTCTCTCTTTCTCTTTCTCTCTTATTTTTACTTTCTTTCTTTTTCTCAATGGGAGCGTCTTTGTTGAATACTTTACTTTACTCTCTACCTCCCTTCTCCCCTCTCTCCCTCTCTCCCTCTCTCTCTCTTCTCTCTCTCTCTCTCTCTCTCTCTCTCTCTCTTCTCATGTTTCTCATTGTTCATATTTGTCTTTACAGTTTCTACTCACCTCGTTATTTGAAGAAAATTCGTTGTTCCTTTCTGTTGTTGGTAAACACCGCTCCAGTCTCGATACCTTTTGAACACATATGTACACCACTGTATATATACGAAACAATTTAAACACAAACACATATATGATTCATAAGTCAATAGATCCTCCCTCCTTCCCTCTCTCTCTCTCTCTCTCTCTCTCTCTCTCTCTCTCTCTCTCTCTCTCTCTCTCTAAAATCTCTCTTTATATCTATCTATCTATCTATTTCAGTCTAATGTCCCCAGGAGCCTTAATGCAAAGTGATCTCAAGTAGCTTCGACCGATACTCGAACTCGGTTCTCCACGTCTCTTTGCCGTGCCAATAATCGTTACGCTACTCTATATCTCCTTTTTGTAGGGAAAGGCATCTTTGTGTTTATGTTTCCGCACAGATGAATAATCCAAAAACTATTTCCCTCTCACTGCGGAAAAACAGCAAAAGAGCAGCCATTTTTTGTTCTTTTTTTTTTGTTTTTTTTGTTTCGTTTTTTTTTTTTTTGTTTTGTTTTTTTTTTCCTAATTCTTGCCACCTTGGCGAGTTCATGACAAGATCTGCTTTGTTCAAACTTATCATCGGAATATTATGGGGTTTGTTTTTTTTTTGCATTCACTGACACCTCAGCGACCATTTCCTCATGTTTATCGTATTCAACGCCTTCTGGATTCACGTCTCCCCCCGCCCCCCAATAATATGCGTTATTTTCACAGCTACTGGACAAAATTTAGACACGCACAGACAACTTTTATTTGCAAATGCTGGAAGCGAATTTCGTTTATTTGTATCATTTTAAAATTACTTCAAATAACCGAAGCTTTATATATCAAACAAAAAAAACCTACCTTAAACAAAATAAACTTTGAATCAAGTCAACATATTCTCAAATGTTTATAATTTTCCGCCTATCCTCCTTCCTCTATAACCCTCCCCTTCTCTCAACTTGTGCCCCCCTCCCACATAAAATCACTACTGCAAAGCTCGCTCGAACCACTACCATTCCTACAACCTCCTACTACCAATTGGTTATTACCTCCCACTTCTAATTCCTTGCTACTACTCGTTCTCGTTAAAAACGAGACACGAAATCATACCATCATTTCACACCTGAGGATGGCAAATTGTATTGCCGAAAGCGCTCGTTTAGAAACCTTTGGGGGACTGTTATACCAGTTATACCCCGACACCTGAAAGATGGCCCGAAAATTGGAACGGATCAATGAAAAACTTGTCCGACAGGAATTGTCTGTACAGTTCAGCAAAACTTGTATAAAAGAAAAAATGCTGCCAAAATACACTTATTTTAAATTATAATTTGCATATGCATCAAATCTCTCTCTCTCTCTCTCTGTCTCTCTCTCTCTCTCTCTCTCTCTCTCTCTCTCTCTCTCTCTCTCTCTCACACACACACACACACACACACACACACACTCAATATGATGTTATAAAATAATATCAAGAAACAGAAATTAGGGCATTTTGGGAAGTGTAAGAAGGAATAGAATAGAATAGATAGATAGACAGAGAGAGAGAGAGAGAGAGAGAACGAGAGACAGACAGACAGAGACAGAGAGAGAGAGAGAGAGAGAGAAAGAGAGAGAGAGAGAGAGAGAGAGAGAGAGATATAGCTAGGAGAATGGGACATGGCAGAGAAGAAGAGAGAGAGAGATAGGGAAGCTAGGAGAATGCAGAAAGTGTAGAAGGAATAGAATAGAATAGATATAGTAGGAGAAGAGAGAGAGACTAGAGAATGGACAGAAAGTGTAAGAAGGAATAGATAGAATAGAATAGAGAAGAGAGACAGAGAGAGAGAGAAGAGACAGAGACAGAGAGACAGAGAGAGAGAATATATCCGGATGAATTACTTAACAGAATTTGATCCGTATATACAAGTTGTGTCAAAAAAGTATCGATATTTTTTTGCATTTTTTGACACATCTTGTATTCTGAAAAAATAATGTTCCATTCATTATTTTTTTCAGAATACAAGGTGTGTCAAATCCAAGTTTAAAGCTGTATTTACCAAGATAGAAATGAAGAATGAATGGAACGTTTTTTTCAGAATACAAGGTGTGTCAAAAAGTACAAAAAGTCTCGGTACTTTTTGACACACCTTGTAATATGTGAGAAGAATGATTGAAGTTGAAGTCTATCCATATATAAAGGGCAGTTGTGTGAATCTGGTATGTTCGGAGGAAAACTTCCGAAAATAAAACTATTAACGACAAAGTAAATATATTATACAGACATTGGAGTATCACCAGGGCTTGCTTTTTTGAGCAAAAATTATAGATTTGATTTATTATTTCGTGAGGAATAATTAAAATAAAATTAAATGATAAACAGCATGGATTTTTTTCATTTAATATTTTAGATAGTAGACCATTAACATTTCCTTTTCGAAGAGTAGCTGGATCAATGCAGGTCTATTTTTATATAGCGGTTTATATGGGGCATCCCACGAGGATTCAACCTCACGATTCAGGTAATATGGATCTTCTGCGGGGCTAACTTAAATCCCCTTCTATCT
>CM042164.1:86031321-86064307 GCA_023376005.1 Doryteuthis pealeii | reverse complement strand
CTCTATTATCGCTCACTTTCTCTTTACTATATCTATCACTATATGTCTCATTCATCCTCTCACATTCTATTCTTGGTATAATAATGACTTCCGAAAGTCTTAGTGTAATGCATTTTATACTTTCGAGAAGAGATTCTCATCTTTCACAGACCGTTCTATCTCTCTACCTCCTCCCCCTGTCCTCTTCTCTCCGCTGATGTTTTCGTAGAGTGTCCAGACACACTTCCATTCTGCTACCACAGATTTGTAAATATACAATGCCTCTATTCACTCACAAACACCGGAATTTTATACTCGTCATAATTTTATTATATCTGGAAGATCTCATTTTTAATGTTGATAACAATTATTCGATCATTTTTTTTTAAACATTTCATTATTCCTTTTTATCCATTTCTGCTTAAGTCTTTTTCTTACGAAGAGTGTTCTCTGATTTTATTAACATGCTCCATAATAAAGTCGCGTAGCTGGCCTCTGTCGGTATTCACAGCGTAAAGCGAGTGAGTTCTATACCCTTTTCAACTAAGCCTAGACCGGGAGATTTCACTTTTGCTCTAAGGTGAGGCACCACAACCTACCATCAGTTCACTACTTTAACCACACAGATCAAATCTGCGCATTTATCACTGGGTTGCGCGGCTGTATCCGAACCCCAGAACTTGTGGTTCTTGGCAGAATCCTTCCTTAAATATGACTAATTACCGCGACTGTGGGTGGAACTTAGAATAGCTAACTGTATCTTCTCAGGGGTTATGGCACCACCACTCAAATAGGGCTGTACGTGTAGGGCGAATAAAAGCTGTTCTGAGGCGGAATTGGCATAAACGTTTAGCCAATTACTCCCAGTTCCACTCTGATACGGATTCATAACACAGCTAGGGTCCCAATCTATGCGCTAAATAGATTAAAATTTTTTAAAAAAAGTCAGTCTAAAAAAACAAGAAACACACTAAAAACAAAAACTTTGGCATATAAATAAAAGGTTCACCAATGCCTATAATCCAAACCAACGTCGACCAGTCCAGGAAAAGGAAAACCTAATCAAACCGCCTAAAAAAATGACATAACTCGTTCGGAAGGTTGGTACATAGTCTATACCAAGAACCAACCAAACCACCAAGCCCACAGCATTTAATATTATATAATTACTACTAATATATATATATATTAATATACTAACACAAAGAAAATTTTTCCCATGGGAAAATGATCCAACGTTGTAGTTCTGTATCCTTCATTTTATCTTTGTTTTTTTTTTTGTTTTTTTCTTTTTTCTTGTTTGTTGTTTTGTTCTCGGGGTTGGGGTTCGAATCTAGCTTTCAGTTTGGATCCCTTTTTTTAACTACACTCGAATAGTTGCATATTGATACTCTGAAAAGAAAAAAAAAGATTAAATTCGCCTCTCTCTACCAATGCGAGATAAGTCGGATTTCATTGAAAAAGCAAATACATTACCACTCGAATCTGACTCCGTACCCATTTGAACGCATGGCAACAAATGCGAATTTTGCTGGCAAGATTCACCGACCGGAAGGCTGAACTCTTCTCTTATTCTCGAGACATCCAAAGTCACTACACAGAGAGAAACTTCGATGGATTGTGTCGGCCGGGGTGGGGGGAGGATGTGGGAAAAGGGGTAGGGTGAAAGACAGAGAAGTGAAAACCGTGAAAAGTTTACATTCGCTGTTCAATGAAGCGACGCGAGCTGTGGTTATGAGAGAATGAATAAGCCAACTTAGAAGACATTTTCCAATGGTGGATGACAGGTCGCGAACGGAGGTCACAGCGGGATATGGGCTATCACAGACTATCTTTGCCTGCACAAGGGCAGATAATCAGGGCTCACCCATAAACCGATCATATAATCTTAGCACACCTCCCTCGGAGCAGAAGTTTGAATAAGCTCTGCTACATTCACTTGCGAACAACACCAATCCACAAAAGCAAAAATGATTGACGTATGAAAACAAAACAAAAAAAAAGGGAGAAGATGAAAACTCTTTTTTGCATTAACGTGAATGGAACAATATTTTAATAATTAGAATGTTTTGTCTTGCTAGTTGATATAATTTAACGGAACTGTTCATCTCGTCCGGGTTATCCTATGCTTCGTCAATCGTCAATGGCTACTTTCATGAATTAAGCGGAGCGGTCGCATGTTGACTGCAAGCATTTTTCCGTGGCTGCAATGACCTATGCCGGACAGTCAGAACATCATGCTCGCGTCTGCAGCTGAAGGACGGTCACGGTTTGATTACAATTGTGTGTGGTCTTCCTCCTATGCATTCTGTCTTGAGGGGGTGACCCTGTGGGGTGTTTAGAATAAATCCTTTTTTTCAATTGATTGAATCTGATTAATGCATGTCCAACTCGTCTGGGATTATTCATGCTTCATCATCGTCGTTGGCCATTGGCTTTATGAAACGAAGACTTAGGGAGTGGTCCATGTAACTGCAGCATGTTTCGTGGCTGATAAGTCCTAATGCGGGACAGGCTGGTACGTGTGTGGGCATCTCAGGCATGTACGGTTATCGGTTGCAACGAAGGTCTAGTCAGGCTTTGATAACATTGTGGTAGTAGTTATTCCTCCTATGCCTTTTGGTCCTTGAGGGTCTTGGCCCACGCGCTGTTTTTCAATTAACTGATTAATTGATTTTAATGGCATGACACTCGTATGGAATTATCTATGCTTCATAATTATCATGGCTTGTCTTCGTGAATGAATATTAAGGGAGTGGTCCACGTTGACAGCAGGCGTGTTCGTGGCTGATAAGATAATATGCGGGACAGTCAGTACGGTCACACCGCTGCGACTGGAAGGTCTGGTCAGGGTTTGATAACATTGTTTTGTGGTTCTTCTCCCTATTGCTTTTGTCCGTGAAATTGTGGCCCATCTTCGATTGATTTTACCCGGAATGTCATCTCGTCCGGGGTTATCTATGCTTCGTCATCATCAATGGCTACGTTCATGGACAAAGATTAAAGGGTGGCCTACGTTTGACTGCAGGCGTGTTCGTGTCTGATGATCCTATGCCAACAGTCAGGTACAGTCTATGCGGCAGCAGCTGAAGTCTGGTCAGGGTTTCATTACATTGTGTTGTGGTTCTTCTCCTATTGCTTTCTGTCTTTGAGGTTGTGTTCTGCGTGTGTTTTGAAATAAAATGCCTTGTTTTTTCAAAAGTCATTGATTTATTTTAACGGCAACGTCAACTCGTTGGGTTATTCTTTGTCGTCATCATCACGGTTTAACTACATGAAATGAAGAAATGGAATTTTCACAATTTTGTTTGGTAAACCTTGTCCCTGCACCCAGCATGCACAAGAAAAATTTAATTAATAATTAAATGATAAAATTATTTAATGAAAATTCTAATATATCAATTTCTAATCCATCTTGTATCCATAACCTACTGGTGGCGTTCTTTTGGCAGTTTCTGAATTTTCCTGTTAATTCAAAACTTGCCAGTACATCAAACCTACATAAGGCGAATTAAGTAAAGGCTCCTGGCCGGTAGGAAGACCAAACCTTGCTTCAAAGACGTCTGCAAGAAGGACATGAAGACATGCCCCATTCAAACACCAAACATGGGTGTTGCTGCAGAAAATCGAGCAGCCTGGCACCTCCTTGTCAACAAAGAAGCCCGACCGATGCTTTCTTAATATTGACTCTAATACCGACTGTGCGTGGAACTTAGAATAGGCTAACTGTATACTTGCAGGGCGTTATGACACCCACTCAAAAGGGGTGTCCTGTAGGGCATAAAACTGTTTCTGGAGGTGGGGTGTGGCATAAACTTTTTTCCATTACTCCCAGGCTCCATTCTGATTCGGATTCCTAACACGGGATAGTCCACTATGCGCTAAATAGATTTTAAAATGTTTTAAAAAAATCAGTTTTAAAAATCTGAATACTCATCAAGAATAATAAAATCCTCCTTGTCAAACAAGGCCCGAAAAGGAGTGAAAAGAGAGGAAAGAAGCCGCCGCAGAAAGAGAGCCAAAAGGAAGGAGAACCAAAAGGAAGGAGAGACAACAACTCCAGCAAAATCACTGTTTGTTTGCAGTCACTGTACCGAGAGATTGCCATTCAAAAATTGGTCTGTTTCAACCACTCGCGCAGATGAGTTTTTAAAGAATTAGGAACACCGGCCATCGTCTTTAACATACGAATGATGCCAACAATGTCATTACTTGTTTGTTTTTAGTTCCTGCAGCGAATCCTCTTCAATGGTGCGCAGCTTGATTTCAAACTTTCTTTTACTAACATTCTACTAATGCTTGATATTTTCACTATGTTTGTACTTCCACACACTCACTTCTAACATAATCATTTCCTTTGTAGGGTGAAGAATATGACTATCTCTAGTCGTATGTTTATCTCTACTACGTGATTAGGAAATTTTAGTTAACTTAGCAGATTTTCTCTCATCTGAGCTGTGTGTAGCCGATGAGAGAATACTGTCTCTTTTTATCCCTCCAGTCTTACTTAAACTGATTAAACTAAACAGCTACAATGTCACAATTCTGTAGTCACTTTCTTTTAAGCCTTTCTTCTACCCTTCAACAATTCTTTGTATTTTGCTCTTTTCGTTTGAAAATATGACGATGTCTGGGTGCAAGTTTATTTTACAGCGTGATTGGGAAATTTTAGTTTGACTTGCAGAAGTGAAAAGATGAATACTCCTTTCTGTCATTTTGAAACTGAGGTGATAAACCAACCGGTTTGTCATCACAAATGAGCCTCATGAGGCTGAAGGTTAACGGATGGGCAATATGGAAATCAGCACAGAAGAGAGAGAGAGAGAGAGAGAGAGAGAGAGACCGGGGGAGAGAGAGAGAGAATGTAGAGTGTTTTTCTTTCCATTCTCTCTCTCTCTCTCTCTCTCTCTCTCTCTCTCTCTCTCTTCTCTCGTCTCTCTCTCTTTCTCTCATCTTCTAATTGTGTCTCCTATCTTTAAACACCCTCTCTACTCGTGCCTGTTTCTCTGTTCTCTCTCTGAATGTATAAATATTATAATATATATAATATATACATAAACATATATTAACATATATATAACATAAATACATATAAATATATATACCATATATATATATACATATATATATACATATATTATACATATATATATATATCAATATATATAATCATATATAATATACATATATACATATAATATATAATACATATATACATATACATACATATATATATATATATACCATATACATACATATATATATACATATATACATAACATAGCAATAATACATATACATAATATAATACATAATACATATACATATATACATATATCAATAATACATATATATATAACATATATATATATCATATGATAGTAACATATATATAATACATTTAATATAACTATAATATATATACATATAAACATTATACATATAATATATACTATATATAATATATATAACTACATATATATATATATATATATACCATACAATAATATACTATAATATATATATATATACAATAACAATATATACATACATATATTAAATAAATATACATATATATATATATATAATATATAAATACCAACTCCTCCACACGGACAGAGCCGAACACAAGTCAATTCTTACGCGGAGTTTAACAGGGTCTGAATCAGAGTTTTTTCCTTCCCTAGAACGGTACCTATCCCGGTTAAAGAACCAGTCTGTGCCCCTGCTATTTAACTTCAATTAGCTGGAGGGAGAATTAGATTCATACACTTTCCCAAATGGGATATATATATATATATAATATATATATATATATATACTTATTTCTTCGGATCAGTAAATCTCTCTTCTTCTTCTATGTTTCTCTCCTTATCAATTCTGGCTGGTCTCCTCTCTTTCTCTCCTTCTTGCCAATAACTGCCCTATCATTTTCTCTCTCACCCATCTCTCTTCCTTTCTCTCATTATTTTTACTTTCTTCTTTTTCTCAATGGAGCGTCTTTGTGAATACTCTTACTTTAACTCTGCTAGCATCCCTTCTCCCCCCTCTCCTCCCTCTCCTCTCTCCTGCTCTCTCTCTCTCCTCGTCTCCTTCTCTCTCTCTCTTCTTGTTTCTCATTGTTCGATTTATTTGTATTTAAACAGTTTCTACTGCACCTCGTATTTTGAAAGAAAATTCGTTGTTCCTTCTGTTTTGGTAAACACGCTCAGTCTTCGATACCTTTTGTACACTTTATTACACCACTGTATACAATCGAAACAATTTAACCACAAACAGCATATATGATTCATAAGTCAATAGATCCTCCCTCACTTCCCTCCCCCCTCTCTCTCTCTCTCGTCTCTCTCTCTTCCATCGTCTCATCTCCTCTCTCTTCTAAAAATCTCTCTTTAATATCTATCTATCATCTATTCAGTCTAATGTCCCCAGGAGCCTAAATGCAAAGTGATCTCGAGTACTTCGACCGTACTAGAACTCGGTTCTCCACGTCTCTTTGCCGTGCAATTAATCGTTACGCTACTCTATATCTCTTTGTGTAGGGAAAGGCACTTTGTTTTAGTTTCCGCACCCGATGAATAATCCAAAAACTATTTCCCTCTCAGCTGCGGAAAAACAGCAAAAGAGCAGAGGCCTTTTTTGTTCTTTTTGGTTTGTTTTTTGTTTCGTTTTTTTTTTTTTTTGTTTTTGTTTTTTTTTCCTAATTCTTAGCCACCTTGGCGAGTTCATACAAGATCTGCTTTTGTTCAAACTTATCATCGGAATATTTGGGGTGTTGTTTTTTTTTTGCATTACCTGACACCTCAGCGACCATTTCCTCATGTTTTTATCGTATTACAACGCCTTCTGGATTCACGTCTCCCCCCCCCAATAAGAATGCGTTTATTTTTACACGCTTACTGGACAAAATTTAGATACGCACAGACAACTTTTATTTGCAAATGCTGGAAGCGAATTTCGTTTATTTGTATCATTTTAAATTACTTCAAATAATCGAAGCTTTATGTATCAAACAAAAAAAAACCTACCTTAAACAAAATAAACTTTGAATCAAGTCAACATATTCTCAAATGTTTATAATTTTCCCGCCTATCCTCCTTCCTCTATAACCCTCCCTCTCTCACTTGTGCCCCCCTCCCACATAAAATCACTTACTGCAAAAGCCTGCTCGAACCACCTACCAATCCTACAACTCCTACTACAATTGGATATTACCTCCCACTCTAATTCCTCGCTACTACTCGTTTCTCGTTAAAAACGAGAACACGAAATCATACCATCATATTCACACCCTGAGGATGGCAAATTGTATTGCCGAATCAGCGCTCGTTTAGTAACCTTAGGGACTGTTATAGTCCCAGTTATACCCCGATCACCGTAAAGATGGCCCGAAAATTGGAACGGATCAATGAAAAACTTGTCCGAACAGGAATTGTCTGTACAGTTGCCAAAAACTTGTATATAAAGAAAAAATGCTGCCAAATACACTTATTTTAAAATTATAATTTGCATAGCATCAAATCCTCTCTCTCTCTTCTCTCTCTCCTCTCCTCTCTCTCTTCTCTCCTCTCTCTCTCTCTCTCCTCTCTCTCTCCACACACACACAACACACACACAACACACACACTCAATATGATTTATAAAATGATATCAAGAAAACAGAAATTAGGGCATTTTTTGGGAAGTGTAAGAAGGAATAGAATAGAATAGATAGATAGACAGAGGAGAGAGAGAGAGAGAGAGAACGAGAGAGAGAGACAGACAGACAGAGACAGAGAGAACGAGAGAGAGAGAGAGAAAGAGAGAGAGAGGGGTGAAGAGAGAGAGAGAGAGAGAGGATATAGCTAGGAGAATGGGAGGACATGGCAGAAAAGTGTAAGAAGGAATAGATAGAATAGACAGATAGGACAGAGAGAGAGAGAGAGAACGAGAGAGAGAGACAGACAGACAGAGACAGAGAGAACGAGAGAGAGAGAGAGAGAAGAGAAAGAGAGAGATAGGGGGTGAAGAGAAGAGAGAGAGAGAGAAGAGAGAGAGGAATAGCTAGGAGAATGAGACAATGGCAGAAAGTGTAAGAAGGAATAGAATAGAATAGATAGATAGACAGAGAGAGAGAGAGAGAGAACGAAGAGAGAGAGACAGACAGACAGAGACAGAGAGAACGAGAGAGAGAAGAAGAGAGAATGAGAGAGAAGAAAGAGAGAGATAGGGGGTGAAAGAAGAGAGAGAGAGAGAGAGGATATAGCTAGGAGAATGGAGGAATATGGCAGAAAGGTTAAGAAGGAATAGAAGAATAGAATAGAATAGAGAGAGAGAGAGACAGACAAGAGAGAGAGAGAGACCAGAGACAGAAGACAGAGAGAGAGAATATACCGGATGAATTACTTAACAGAATTTGATCCCGTATATACAAGTTGTGTCAAAAAGTATCGATATTTTTTGCATTTTTTGACACATCTTGTATTCTGAAAAAATAATGTTCCATTCATTATTTTTTTTCAGAATACAAGGTGTGTCAAAAATACCAAGTTTAAAGCTGTATTTACCAAGATAGAAAGGAAGAATGAATGGAACTTTTTTTTCAGAATACAAGGTGTGTCAAAAAGTACAAAAAGTCTCGATACGTTTTTGACACACCTTGTATATGTTGAAGAAGATGATTGAAAGTGAAGTCTATCCATATATAAAGGGCAGTTGTGTGAATCTGTATGTCCGGAGGAAACTTCGAAAATAAAACTATTAACGACAAAGTAAATATATATACACATTGAATATCACCAGGGCTTGCTTTTTGAGCAAAAATTATAGATTTGATTTATATTCGTGAGGATAATTAAAAAATAAAATTTAAATGATAACAGCATGGATTTTTTTCATTTAATATTTTAGATAGTAGACATTAACATTTCTTTTCAGAGTAGCTGGATCAATGCAAGGTCTATTTTTTATATACGGGTTTAAATGGGGCATCCCACGAGGATTCAACTCACGATTCAGTAATAATGGATCTGCGGGGCTAACTTTAAAAAATCCCCTTCTATCCCGGCGACGCCGGGTAGCCGCTGCTATATATAAGATGTTAAGGAGGAAATTTATTGTTTTAATAAGTCAACATAAGTTTTTTAATCTCTTTTGTTTAAATAAATAAAATAAAATACCGTGTATGCAAACCTCTGATCATCTTCAGGACAGAAAAATATAAGAATCATTTATGGACCGGTAAAGTACAATTAATAGCGTCGATCCCAGGGGGCTTTCCCCCAAGGCAATACCTGCCCCCTTGATTTAAAGGGGCAGGGCTGGGTTTATTGCACAGCGCCTGAGGTGCCCCCCTTGAGGGGGAATGCCGAAGGGATCGACGCAATTTTTGTTCTTTTCCACCCATAAGCTTCGGCTTGTGGGTGGGCCCACGTTAAAACGAGGTCTTGTGCCCAGCCCATACAAGTGGGGTATGTGGCAAATACCCTTACCTGCCCCTCGGGGTTTTAACTTTACTTATCGGATAAGTAAAGTTACCGGATAAGTAACGTTAAACGCGTTGATACCAGGGGGCGGCTATCCCCCCAGGCAATATCTGCAGCCTTAATCTAAAGGGGCTGGGCTGGGTTTATTGCCCAGTACCCGAGGCGTCCCCTACCCCCCATGAGCTTCAACTGTCACACCAACATATGGGATGCATGCAAAATACCTACTTATTTCTTCTGATGATGATTAGAGGTTTGAATGCACGATATTTTTATTTGCTTTATTTCGTCTAAAATGATGCGTAAGGACGGAATCCTGGTGGCCGAGTATCTAACCATGCAACATTCCACTTTCGCAATTACTTAGACTGGACGAACGGTAGAAACCCCCCCTCCAATCAATCAAGCCCTAGCACCTATATAACTTTTCCGAATCTATTGCCCTTATGGAAAAATTAACAATTCTTTTGACCCTATATGTGCCAGTGGGCGATGGCTGAGGGTCAGTGTCCTTGATATGACGTTTAACTGCATCTCGTGGTGAAGTTCCAATTCATGAGCTCTGGGGAGTGTGGAGTACCTCATCATTGCTAATACTCCCGGATCCACTCTGACTCGAGGTGGTAGTGGTCCCATTTATGGGTTAAATAGATAAAGAAAAAAGTTTTAAAAATTGTCCAAAATTTGAGTTTAAAAAATTAAATACCCAACTAGAATGAATTAAAGAAAACGTGTTAGGCATAAAATAACCCCAAAAGTGTTGACATGCCGTAAAATCCGACCAACCCACCAACCTATGACTCAAGATTAACAGAGATTAGTCCAAGAGGTTGTAAAGGAGAATGAGACCGTCATTTCACCTCTCTCTCTCTCTCTCTCTCTCTCTCTCTCTCTCTCTCTCTCTCTCTCTCTCTCTCTCTCTCTCTCTCTTTAGAAGAAGAAAATATATTGTTCTTTTTTTGCTGACCAATTCTTTAAGGTAAATACGTTTGATCCTCGTTTGATGGATTTGTTTTTTTTTCTATGATCTTGCACCTGACTAAGCTAAGCCGAATAAATAAATTCTGATGCATTCACGAAGTGACGATCATTCGAACTGATCAATGCTGCTGCTGCTGCTACTGCTGCTGCATCTTTGGCGTTTCTCTGCTTGGAAGAAAGAAATATTCGGGATAGGCTTTGACCTTCGATCTATGAAAACAAAAATAAAAACAAACAAAAAAATCACCACAGTTTTGAAACAATCGACGTACGCAAAATTTACTGGTTGAGTTACGGATTCCAAAATGAGAGTTTTTCTTTTCCTTAACAAAAAGCTACAAAAAACGCAGACATTGCCTCGTTCTTGTTTTTTGTAAATCATCCACCGATGCAGAAGTTTCCCTAAGAACTTTTTTAACAAGAAAACCTATTTTAGTTAACTAATACCAGAGCCATAAGTATGGAATAGCAAAAACACTGCCCATTCAGATGGGGCTGTTGAATATGTGAATTATGTGAATGAGAAGGAAGAGAGAGGGAGGGAGGGAGAGAGAGAGAAAGTGAGAGAAAGAGACTGGGAGAAAGTAGGACAAATATAGGGATCAAGTAGGTGAGGGATGAGTCAGAGAGATTGGGGGGGAGAGAGAAAGTAGTCAAAAAAGAAGGAAGTTAGAGTGAATATGACAGGCAAGAGGAAGAGAGTATATGAGAGAGAAAGCAGTGCAAAAAGAAGAATGAAGGTGAAATAGGCAACTAGAGAGTGTGGACGGGTAATATATATATATATATAGAGAGAGAGAGAGAGGAGAGAGAGAGAGAGAGAGAGGGAGAGGGAGAGGAAGAAGGAGAGAAAGGAGAGTAAAAAGAAAGAGGAAGTTGGTGAGTGAGGACTAATAGAGATAGTGAGAGGAGGGAGAGAGAAAGGGAGAAATTGAGAAAGAGAGAAAGAGGGTGAGAGGGGTGAGAATGAAAGAGCAAAACGAAGGTTAAGAAGAGAATGATTTTAATTTTGATTCAGAAAAGCAGATGAAATTGAGTGTTAACAGCCATTTTAACAAGAAATCTGTTAATCGGCTTGTACGCCATTACGATCATTTCGATGATATGAAAATGAACGGAATGAAAAGGTGTGTGTGGGGGGGGGAAGAAATAAGAATTATAAAAGGGTTAGGAGAGGGGAAGTAGAGAGTAACATGGTGACCCAAAAACACGGACACCGACTTTTGATAGGTTTAATTTCTTAATTTTCTGCAAGACTGCAACTTTGGTTATAACTAATTCATTGTTTTTAAAACGTTATATCAAAACATGAGTTTTATGATTTTTTTTCTTTATTCTACAGAATATGTTCAAGATGACTTCCATTTAGTCCTGTGCAACTCTCGAAGAGCAGCAACGTCATTACAAACCGACCGTGGAATGGCACTGATCACACACTCCCCTAATGACGTCATTGAGTTTCGTGGTGGTCCTGGGTCTCACTGTGTACAGTCTACCTTTAAGAGATTCCTAGAATAGAAATCTGGTGGTCTAATGTCTGTACAGTGATGTGTCTACTCAAAATCAGTCTTGAGACTGATTAAACGTCTACCAAAATTCTCTTTCAGCAAATTTCTGGAAGGATTAAAGATGTGAGAGCTTGCTCCACCTTGCTGGAACAAGAATTTCCCAATAAGCGATGGGTACAGAGAAGGTTTTTAGGGCCTCAAATTACCGACCCCTGGTGACTGTCAATGTCGCGCTTGATTCCTCGATGAATAATGTTTCGATAATGCCTCTACTTGTGATTGCAGTCCATAACCTGCACTTTGGGGAGTGTGGGGCTTGGTGGCTACTTCATTGGGTCTGGAGGTGCCACAGAAGAGATTTGCCTTCGCGTTTACCTTTCCACCAAGAAAGAAGTGAACTTCATCTGATAACCAAAGAAAGTTAAGGAAACTTGCGATCTCCTGGATTTTCTAAAAAGAAAGAAACAGTTCATTTTCCGAATGGCTACCAATTGTCTTAATTGTAAAGGATGTGTGATATCTGTAACAAGAATGAAAGTAAACTGAAAGTGTTGGGTGGGGTCAGCAATCAAGTCCAATGCATATGCTCTCCCAAATGCCAAAGTCTTCTATATGCAACAATCTTTCAGTAGTACTACACATGCCTCTCTTCTCGACAGCAAGATCCGAATACTGTTTTTCTTCCTCTCTTCTCGACAGCAAAATCCGACTACGGGTTTTCTTCCCTCGCTCTGGGAGGGTAATCCCTTAAATAATCAGTAACTGTTTACATCCGAGCTACTCACTC
Organism: Doryteuthis pealeii; assembly: GCA_023376005.1. Classification (NCBI taxonomy): domain Eukaryota; kingdom Metazoa; phylum Mollusca; class Cephalopoda; order Myopsida; family Loliginidae; genus Doryteuthis; species Doryteuthis pealeii. Next base: position 86,051,588 of record CM042164.1, on the reverse strand, counting down.
TGCACTGTCCGTGCGGAATTTCAATATTCAACAGTATTTCAGCGACGAGGAGGTGGCGAGTTCAATTTCTGTGGTCACTCGCCACACTACTCCCCTCGCATTGGCCAAACATATCCAGACACGCTTTGTTCGTGGGGGTTGGGAATCTGCTCGTCCACAATATCAAATTGATAATCATAAAGTTCCATTTTCACTGACACAAGGCCATTATAATTGAGTATTTAGCGGGTATCAAAGTTTCAAAGGGCTCACTTGATAATACCCCGAGCCCTGTCGGCTTCAACTCTCTAGAAGAGTAAGATATCCCTAATAGGACCCCCTGTTGGCCCTGGCTGATGACCCGTGATTCTTAAGGACGGAACCCTGGTAGCCGAGCAGTCTATGACATGCAACACTTCACTTTATTTACCAACCCCTCTCTTTCAAACATATATATGTTTACCAACCAGAGTCCAGTCCGCCCTGCTCTTTACCCAGTAAAATTCTGTTGACTGTTCTTTGAGGCACTTCTTTACTACAGATTTCATTTCTTCGTCACTGGAATAATGTTTGCCTTCAGCGCCTTCAGACTATCATCTCTTCGGAGAGTTTGAGAAACTCTCTTTCATGGGGCCGAAGAGATGATAGTCTGAAGGTGCTAAATCTGGTGAGTATGGAGGAAGCAGTAAAGTTGTTCACCCGAATGAGGCGATTTTCCCCCTTGTCCTGGTGCCTGTGTGTAGTCGAGCATTGTCATGCAGAAGGAGAACAGACAAGTTGGGTCTTACTCTTCGGATTCTTGCTCTGAGCCTCGTTAGGGTCTCAATGTAGGCCTTAGTTTTATAACTTTCAATCAATTGGCTCATCACGTTAAGCCTTAGCACATAAATGATTACCCCGACCCTATTGTTATCATGGAACACCCTTTTTATCATATATGTGCTAGAAAGCGGTGGCTGAGGGTCTTTTTATCCTGGATATGATGCTAAACTGCATCTAGTGGTGAAATTCAAATTCCGGAGCTCTGGGGAGTGTGGAGTACCCTTTCATTGCCATTATTCCTATGTCCACTCTGACCTGGAGTGGTAGTACCTATTTGGATCCCATCTATCGTTTAAATAGATCTAAATATGAGTTTTTAGAAATAATTAAAAAATAAGATAAAATTTAAAAAATAATTAAAAAATAAAATAAAAACATTTCCGGCATAAAATAACCCAACAAGGGTTGGCATGCCGTAAAATCCAACCAACCAACCAACGGACATGAGTTCAAAAAATAAATTGTAATACCCATTATGAATGAATAAAATAAAACGTCTTCGGTATAAAATATCCCAACAAGGGTTGACATGCCGTAAAGTCCAACCAACCTTGATACTACTCCACCATTTCATGTTTTCACTGATAGTGAAATTAAAATAAAAGCAATCGATCATATCGATTACTTAATAGATGATCTTTATTTTTTCCCTGAAGGAAGAAGGTAAAGGTCAAAGATGTTCACCTTTGACCTCTCCTAATCGTCTAATAATGAAAATTGTTTAAGTCAATTAAGTCAATCTTCAAAAAAAAAAAAGAACATTTTGTTTTGTTTGCTTCGAGCGATGCAGACTCTTCAAACTGATTTGTAAAATAAGATTTAAATGACGACTCTCCACACCCACCCACACCTAACACCAATTGAAGAATTTCTGGTCAGAAATGATTTAGTTTTATTTATCTTTTTTGTTTTGTTTTCTTTGATCAGTATATACATATTTGTAGAGAGGAAAGAAGCCGCGGTAGAAAGGAGAGTCACAAGGAAGGAGAGACAACAGCATCTTCAGGAAGCATCACCGTTTGTTTGCAATCACTGCACCAGAGATTGCCATTCAAAAATTGGTCTGTTAGGCCACTCGAGCAGTTGCAGCTTTTTTTTAAAGTGGACACTACGCCATCGTCTTTAGTAAACGGAAGGATGCCAACAAAATCTACTATCTCTTCTCTCGAATCATTCTTCTTTTTCCTAAATTTGTTCTTGTTACATCAAACTCTAGCACCTATATGATTTCCCCGACCCTATTGCCATTATTGCAACCATTTACATGGGCACCAGAAGGCGGTGACTGAGGGTCTCCATGTCCTTGGAATGACGTTAAACTCTATCTGATGGTGAGGTTCCAGTTCTGGAGATCTGGGGAATGTGGAGCATCTCTTTATCCCCGTTGCTCCCTCGTCCACTCTGACCAGGAGTGGTATTACTTGTTAGGGTCTAATCTATGGATTAAATAGAAGAATGTTTATAAAAAACATTGAGTATCCATTAAGAATGAATTTATTTCAAAACTGTCAGCATTAAATGACACACCGAGGTTGATATGCCGTAAAACAAAACAAACAATCAAACTAATATATTCTAAATCCAATAAATTCACTAAATATGCAATTTGACAATTGTAGAGAATTAGTGTCAGAAAACGAGTGATAATATTCAACTAAGCTTAATGAATATCCAACTACAGACATGCCGATGGCAAAGATTTTTGAATTCGAGTATGACCATCAAATGGCGGCATCTTGTAACCACTCAATGATATCAAATAATATATTTGCCTGAAGCATTTCATAATGAGGAAGGACAATGAACTATGTCACTCCTACACAATCAGTTTCAATAGGATATACCCAAAAAAAAGCGCGTGGTGTAATGGTTAAAGTCATAGGAAATGGACTCGTCAACACGAGTTCAAATCCTGGACGTGGTAATTGCATTTCACTTAGCGCTAATACCCTTGGGAAAGGTATGAATTCTACTCTCCCTCCAGCTATGGGTAAATAGTAGGGCAGACTGGGCTCTTTAACCTTGGTTAGGCAACCGGTCTAGGAGAAGGAAAACTCTGAATTCAAACCTGTTAAACTCCGCCTAAGAAATTGACCTTGTGTCACATCCTGCTCGTGCGGAGGGGTTGGTAAATATATATACAAAAAAAAAAGAAGTTGCAGCCGATAACATTGGATGTTATTGAAGCCGCAGTTTTTATATCAGAGTGTCACTCTCTTCAAGGTTCTTTTGACAAAAACTAGAAATCTACCAATCTTGTCAATCCCTTCATACAAACAGGATGTGACACAAGGTCAATTTTAAGCGTACTTTAACAAGTTTGAATACAGAGTTTTCCTCCTCTTAGTCGTCGATCACTAGGCCATGCGTCACGAAATAATGTGTTATATGGTACCAGTAGCATCCTGCATATATACATACATACACATGTATACATCATAGATGCGTGCATTTCATAACGGTTATCATTGTATAAATAGAATAGGCGACACGAGTTTAAATTCTTGTTCACCCTAGTGCTCTTTGTGGAAAACATGGGTCCATCTGTTTCCCTTATCCAGCTCTGGGTAAATAATAAATAGAAAATGGATTCCTTAACCTTGGTAAGACGACTGGTTTTGAATAAGGAAACCTCTCCATTCAAACCAGCTATATATATGTTGGGGGGAATATGTGCTTAATTGAAGTCATACCTAATTTTGAAAATTAATCAATTGATAATTAATGAATTAGGCGGGCATACCTGTTCAAATGTAAGGCTAAACAAGTATGCCCGCCTAATTCATTAATTATCAATTAATTAATTTTCAAAATTAGGTATGACTTCAATTAAGTACATGTTCTCCCCAAAATTGTCGGCTAAGGCCATATCAAACACATTGTTTGTTTGTTTACTTCTCATAAATATATATATATATATATATATATATATATATATATATATATCTTATTATAATGGAGATTGTGTGTTTGTCTGTCTGAAGCCGAAACTAAATCACTACTCAAGTCACAATTCCCTTAGTTATTGACGTCACATTCACCATGAATTTATTTTTATTTAAACCTCAGTTATTGATAAAATTGTTATACCTTATTAATACTGTTGGATTAATCCACATACTAAAAGCATGCAAATATATCTATATATTCAATAAAATAGCGGTTTACAGTGTGAATGAGAAGGCTAATTTGCATATTGATATTTAAAATTTAATTTTAATAAATATATGCTTAGTATTATTGATTTCTAATTGTTTGGTTTTCTCTCTACGAATCTGAGCAAAAATCTCGGGGATAAATATAAAAAGAAATCCATAAACAAGACGAAAGAACTGTAATTTTATTAAATACTTCATAATCTAACTAAATAGATAAATTAGGAAAAATGACAGACGGGAGTGATGGAAAATGATGGAAGAGTTAAATTTAAAGCTGTTCTATTTTTCGATTATACCCCCTCAGTTTATCATTTTCTAAATAGTTTATAATTTGATACAATATTTTATTATATCAAAACCTAAATACTTGCACCCGAAGGGTGCATATATTTGCTAGTATATATTAAAGTTGATTATATGGGTGCTATATTTATAAGGAAATAGTGCTCAATATTTCGGTTAGAGCATTTAGATCTATTAGGGTGTAATATTTATAAAAATCTTCTTACTAAATAAAGTATTTTCCCGTTCATTTAGTAAATTAATAAACATAGTGGAGAGTGTTGAGATTCGCACTATCGGTTAATCCAGATCTGTAGAAATCCTCCAGATAAATATGGCAGTGTTTCTTTTGTCGATGTTCTTGTGAATACGTATCCAAACAAAGCATAATCTTTAAACGCCTTTTGTTCTGTCCGTTTATTGGCTACTTCTTACCGGAAGTTGTTGCTTCTGCCTTTACCACATCCGGTAAAGTCGATGTGTGGCGATTTTGCTTATATTTAATACCACAGATGTAATATTTAATATTGCGTTTATGGTTCTCAAAATTCTCTTTAAACATAAACGTCCCTATTTACATAGTCAACTATGTACAAGGTCGTTGAGATTCGCGCCATTGTTGAATCGTGGTTAATCCAAGTCTGTAGTAAACCTCTAGTCGAGATAAATATGGCAGTCTTTCTTTGCTTGTCGATATTCTAGTGAATAAGTATCCAAACAGTGCATGATGTTCAAATGCATTTCTCCAGCGCCCCCTAGTGGCGATTTTTTACTGGAGGTTGCTGCTGCTACTGCTACCATTGCTGGTAAAGTCTATATATCGAGGTGGCAATTATCTTTACACCTTATACCGCAATAGTATGGGCATCTCACGTGGTGTAATGGTTAGCAAGCTATATTTGCAGGCCATTGTTAGTGAGTTCGATTCTCATTGGGTGCCCCATACTTCTGGCCTTGTGCCACATCTAAGCTAAGCTTAGTAAATAACTATACCGCAATAGTATGGGCATCTCACGTGATGTAATGGTTAACAAGCTAGATTTGCAGGCCATTGTTAGTGAGTTCGATTTTCATTGGGCGCTCCATACTTCTGGCCTTGTACCATATCTATAAAGTAAATAACTATAATACAACAGAGTGTCTACATTCATAAATATTTATTATTATGATTCATCAAGGTAGGTAACTATTAAATGATAATTGTTCAGATTTCTTTATTCAATAGAACATGAAGGTGGCGGTGATACCAATTGTAGATGGAAAACTTGGAACAGCTCCAAAGGCCCTGGAGGAAGAATTGACCACAGACCACAGCATGGTTAAAATCAGGATGGTTAAAAGAGTACTGGAGATATGAAGAGACTTGTTGTCACTCAGATTCGGGGGTGGGGTAATGTATCAGTTACAGCTGGTGTGGATAACCCGGAAGGAGTAGAATCATAACAACAAAACAGCAGCAGCAGCGGCAAGAAGAAGAAGAAGAGAGAAGAAGAAGAATGGAAGAGAGAAGAAGAAGAGAAGAAGAAGAAGAAGAAGAAGAAGAAGAGAAGAAGAGAAAAAGAAGAAAGAAGAAGAAGAGAAGAAAGAAGAAGAAGAAGAAGAATGGAAGAGAGAAAAAAGAAGAAGAGAATGGAAGAGAGAAAAGAAGAAGAAGAAGAAGAAGAAGAAGAAGAAGAAGAAGAAGAAGAAGAAGAGAATGGAAGAAACAAGAAGAAGAAGAATGAAGAAACAAGAAGAAGAAGAAGAAGAACAAGAAGAGAAGAGAAGAAGAAGAAGAAGAAGAAGAAGAAGAAGAAGAAGAAGAAGAAGAAGAAGAAGAAGAAGAAGAAGAAGAATGGTAAAAGAGAGACAGACAGAAAAAAACAAAACAATAGCAGCGGCAAGAAGAAGAAGAAGAAGAAGAAGAAGAAGAAGAAGAAGAAGAAGAAGAAGAAGAAGAAGAAGAAGAATGTTGACAGACAGACAGACAGACAAGTCATGACCTCTAGTTTTGTTGTGATCAAAGAGACACAAAGCCAGACAAATTATTTCTCTGAATTAAAAGGGGAAGAAAAGAAAAGAAAAGAAGAAAAAAAAGTCTCTCTTGATATGTTGCAAATTGCCAATCGAGAAAGATTAGTTTTTCGGACAACAATGCACCAGACATGATTCTGATTTGCTATACAAATACGACAGTATCAATTATTGGCATCGGCCGAAACTCGGGCTGATTACGGAATTGCTTTAAAAACAAATAATACAAGACAAAATCAAAGTTTGATGAAAAACAAAAGAAAAACGAAAAGAAAAGAAAAGAAAAAACATTGAATTTCGGTTAAGAGTCAAAAATGGCTGACCAAAATTTGAAGTCGCCATTTTGGTAAATAAAACAGAATTGATTAAACAATCATCAGGGCATTTTTTTTTATATCAGGCGGGTGAGGCTGGTTAACCGTTGACACAGATAAATATTAAACAAGTTAACAAGATAAGTAATTCCCAATTTTTTTTTTTTTTACTTGTGGAGCCATTTAGATCACCGGCCTAAGAATCGCAAGGTTCCTGGTTCGATACCAGTCCCGGACAACTCAGTGCATGAATAGCTCAGATTGGATAATCTGATATGTGCCGTAAAGTAGGAAGATGACGGTAGGTGTGTCGTTCCTACTCAGCAAGACATCTCTCTAGTCTAGCGTTAGCAAAAAGGGGTTAGACTCCTTCGCAGTCCGGCTGATACAGACAATAGGTCACTCCATCAAATTAACCTATGGACCCATTTGATTCTTATTTTACGATGGATAACCCCTCCCCAATTCCCCTTCGATGTTCAAAAATCCTATTGGATATTTATTATTAGATTTTTTTGCTTACATCACATTACCCAAAATCGTCATAACACAGAATAAAATTTATTCTACGATTTTTTGGCATGTTCAAATTTTGAGTGTATTTATTCAATAAATACACTCAAAATTTGAACATGCAACATTAGACAGTCCTCATTGTTTTTTAAAACAACTTTTAATAAATACATGACTGGTATTATATATCTATATATAGTTTGTTTTATTTTAATACATAGTTAAAGTTTATATTTCAAATTGTTTTATTTTTTAATCCTTTAATGAATTTGATGATTTTACTTACTTAGGGTACAAACTCGCTGACATTTAAAGATATTTTTTGCGCGCAAAAAACGTTATATGGTCCTCAGGGGTAATATGATCCCCCACCCAGTTGACACCCTCTGTGTTAGATCATTGGGTAAAAGTCTTCGTCGTCAGGTTGGCCTAACGTCGTTATCAGCCAGACAGCGAGGGATTATATCCCCATTTCACTAGCGCTAGACCAAGGAGATTGTTTTGACGTCTGAGGTGGAGCGCCACACCTACCATCAGCTCCTCACTTTACTGCACAGATCTATGTGCTAGTCATACACTGATTGGGCCTGTTTCGAACCCGGAACCTTGTGGTTGCTAGTCGGACGCTCTACCGACTGAGCTAAACAGGCACTATTGATCATTGTGTAATTCCCCCGTATGACATCCGAGTTGGAAAAATAGATTATTTGATGGTGTTCATCTCCTATTCTTGTAACACCTGACAGATGGTACTAGTTTACATGGTAGGAGTACTAAAGACATATAGGTGTAGTCGCTGTGGCGTAGTGGCTAACGTGCAGGATTGCGATATAGCAGTAAGGCAGTTCAAACTCCGATCGTGACATTACGTTTACTTCACGAGAAGCAAGCCTCCCCGAAAGCCCCAGCGCTTGCACCCAAGCGCCAGGTTGTGTTGGGGATTTATGTGAGGAGTAAATACGCCAATCCTACTATCAATGTGGATGGCCGTTAGCTCCCCAGGAGCTCATCCAACTTTCGACAGTTCTTGTTTTTATTGATGCTGGATGTCCACACATCTACCTCACCAGACAACCTGAGACCTGCCTGATGAGGGTGCCAGTTTAGTTGCCATCAACCCGACCATGGAACAGATAGTACTAGTTTACATGGTTCTAGTAGAAAGTAAGAAAGAAGACCTGTCTTATCCGGACCTGACGTCTGGGCACTACTTTATATGTATGGACTCCTGCATATGACAAAGGCTAAACTTCGTCCATTTATTTATTTTGGGGACGTGTACTTTGTCAGGTGATTCCTAAACATGTCACCTCTACATTAATGATTTTCTGTTACTGAATATGAAAATTTCCTACATCAGAGTGGACCTGGAAGCAAAGGTGATAAATGGGTGTTCCACATTCTGCCGACCTCCAAATCTGGAACCTTACCATCAGTTAAAATTTAATGTCATACCCAGAACATGAAGACACTCAGCCACTAACTTTTAGCACCCATATGATAAAAAGGGTTCAATCAGTGTATTCTAAAGCCCCGGCCAACAGGGCTGAACTGAAAAGGTCAAGTGGACTGGAGAATCATTAGGTGTGTATGCCAACAATAATTTGAAGTTGGCAGGATACATAGGAAGAAAGCTAGAGCAAACAGCAAAATTAGATTTTGTGATGGGTTTGTACGGCAAATACAAGTTGTTGAATATATTAAAGAGACATTTTCAAATATTTGGTTAGAAACATACATGCGATAATTTTGAACAATTACTGAAATAATTCTATGTCTTCGCAAGCCGTTCGTATATATATATTTTTTAAATTTCTTTTCTTCCTCTATTTCATCTCATCAACTAAAAAGTAGCATTTCCAGTTGAATCACGTGACTCTTAATAGCGGGAAAGAGAAGCCAAATGACAATCTGTCTTTTCGATGACGCCTCTTATGGAAAAAGGGCTGCGTAATTTTAATTTAATCTTCGGTAAAATCTTCGAAAAATGAAAGCACTTAATTTGAGAACGAGAGACATATGAGTGAAATGAAAAAATGATAGTGTTAATGGACAGTTTAATTGTGAAATCAATTCATTACAGCAAGTGTTTAAAAATAACCTGATACCGTTAAAATCAGCGTTTAAAATCTTGATTTTTTAACGAGGGATCGAACATTGACATGTGGCACCTGGGAAAAATACATAATCGTAGCCACAATTTTTTTGTTTAATGGCGTATCAAACATCATGGGTTATTTAATACCAAAACCATATTCGTAGAAGAACAGTAGTGGTACTATTTAACCCATAGCTGAGGTGATAAATTGATTCATACCTGTCCCAGGGGTATTAATCCGAAAGTGAACATCATAGCACAACTGGGGTTCGAACACGCTTACGACAATGTCACAGTCAATCACTTTAACCACTACACCACGGGGACTCTCCCACAGCCACCAAGGGGACTCTCCCACAGCCATCAAGGGGACTCTCCTACAGCCACCAAGGAGACCCGCCCAAATAAATATCAAGGAATGAAATTTTACAATAATCGTTGTGTCCGTGACAAAAGTGCCTCCAGGGACACCCCCCCCCCCGCACCGAAAGGTGAACAATTAATAAACATCGAGAGAACAAAAAAGACTACACAAAATCAGGTAAACATCCATATACATACACGCATACACATACGATCCACTATCTCCAGTATACACACGTACACATATATATACTTATATGTGGCTGGTCTTACTACTACGTATTCATATAACTAACTATACAACTTATAATATACACACACTTGCATGCACATAATTGCACTTTTGGTGCAACATCACAGTACCACTTACAACAGCTGGACAGCTCTATAGGCAGTAATAAATAAGCTTGATGCCTGCCACCGCAAACATCTGAGAACTATCACTGGACATCGATGGCCAAACAGCCTAATCCCCAACGAGGATGCACAACACTATTCTATTATTAACAAGGTTGGCGCTAATATATCTCTCCATTTTTCTTCATTTGCTACGTATGCTGAAGAAGTATATACACACGAATGCCTTGAATTTACTGCAATAGAGTCAAACAACTTCTGGATATGAAGGGGACACCACTGCTTTAACTTGTTCAGTAATTAGGGGATGGACCTCCAAAATGTGGGACTGGATACCCTACGAACTAGCAAGCGACTGAATGGATCTAAGGGCCTGGAATTTGCTGCAAGAGTGTAAAAAACTGACGGACACTACTGCACAAACTCAGTAATCAAGGGATGGACCCCCAAAATGTAAAACTGGGAGCCGTTGGTACTGGGAGTCCTAGGAACTGGGATTCCTAGGAACTGAAAAGCGACTGAGGGAGCTAAGAAATTTGCTGCAATGCAGTGAAACAACAAAGAGGCCGCCACTGCACAACCTTTCTTGGCAATCGGGGTTGGAATATTTGGTATATAAGGTATGCTACAATTCCCCACCTGGATCTATAGACTAGCCGTGGTCACATGGTTTATTTCTTCACCAATCACTAGCAATACTGCGTGGCTGATACACTACTTAAACACTGATACTGGCTATATTTCTACTAGCACTCATTGAGGAAGGATTTACAATACTCAAGACTCTTTATCAGAAGAACCAAAGGATTACCAAGGATCTGAATTCTTTACCAAAGGATTACCAAAGATAAGGATTATTTACCAGAGGATTACCAAGGATCCAATTCCACTGGACAAACGCTCTTGCTTAAATCCTACAGGATGGCCCATAAGATTGTAACAGGGTGGACTTCCAAAATGTAAGAATGTGATCCCTAAAAATTAGCAAGTGACCGAGGAAGCTTAGGAACCTAGTAAATGAAAGGACTTCAAATGAAGAATGATTTCATACTGCAGTAGGATGTTCCAAACTATGCCAATGACAGAATAAAATAAATCATCATCTTCTATTCATTTATTCTTTGTCGGTCTAATTATTTTGGTTCGAATTAAGAGACACAATTATCGCACCAAGTGTGATAGTCCCAATTAAATAAGTTAATCAATCCGAATACGTATCACCCGACATCTACAACATTCCTTGCATTTCTTTGATTATCATTAATACAACGTGTGGGAAAGATAATGAGTGTAGCAATGTGATAATCTTTATCACTTTTTAGCAAATTTTTGTGACTTTGATCTTTTTTTTATCAAATCGATTTATCACGATACAAGACACGGAAATATGTCGCTTAAAGAGAAAAAATTTTGATGAATATGTATGACTTTTATACCTAAGTATAATAATAAATAATAAATAATAAATTAATAAATACAATAAATAAATACAATAATAAATACAATACAATAAATACAATAAATAAATATAATAAATATAATAAATACAATAAAAATAAAAATTCATAAATACATAAATATAATAAATAAATAAATACATAAATATAATAAATACAATAAATATAATAAATAAATAAAATAAAATAAATAAAATATATATATAATAAATAAAATATAATAAATACAATAAATAAATAAATATAATAAATATAATAAATATTAATACAACGTGTGGGAAAGATAATGAGTGTAGCAATGTGATAATCTTTATCACTTTTTAGCAAATTTTTGTGACTTTGATCTTTTTTTTATCAAATCGATTTATCACGATACAAGACACGGAAATATGTCGCTTAAAGAGAAAAAATTTTGATGAATATGTATGACTTTTATACCTAAGTATAATAATAAATAATAAATAATAAATTAATAAATACAATAAATAAATACAATAATAAATACAATACAATAAATACAATAAATAAATATAATAAAATATAATAAATACAATAAAAATAAAAAATTCAAATAATAAATATAATAAATACAATAAATACATAATATAATAAATACAATAAATATAAATAAATAAATAAAAAATAAAAAATAATAATATATATATATAAAAAATAAAATATAATAAATAAATAAATAAATATAATAAATATAATAAATATTAATACAACGTGTGGGAAAGATAATGAGTGTAGCAATGTGATAATCTTTATCACTTTTTAGCAAATTTTTGTGACTTTGATCTTTTTTTTATCAAATCGATTTATCACGATACAAGACACGGAAATATTTCGCTTAAAGAGAAAAAAATTTGATGAATATGTATGACTTTTATACGTAAGTATAATAATAAATAATAAATAATAAATTAATAAATACAATAAATAAATACAAATAATAATACAATACAATAAATACATAATAAATAATAATAAATATAATAAATACAAAAAATAAAAATTCATAAATACATAAATATAATAAATACAATAAATACATAAATATAATAAATACAATAAATATAATAAATAAATAAAAATACATAAATACATAAATATAATAAATACAATAAATACATAAATATAATAAATACAATAAATATAATAAATAAATAAAAATAAAAATAAAAATAAAAATAAATAAAATGTATATATAATAAATAAAATATAATAAATACAATAAATAAATAAATATAATAAATATAATAAATATTAATACAACGTGTGGGAAAGATAATGAGTGTAGCAATGTGATAATCTTTATCACTCTTTAGCAAATTTTTGTGACTTTGATCTTTTTTTTATCAAATCGATTTATCACAATACAAGACACGGAAATATTTCGCTTAAAGAGAAAAAATTTTGATGAATATGCATGACTTTTATATCTAAGTATTATTTGTCATCTGAGAGGCCACAAAAAGGTTTTACCAACCCTATTGCCCTTATGGCAAGCCCCAACCCCTTTTTATCATATAGGTGCTAGAAGGCGGTGGCTGCGGATCTACATGTCCTGGGAATGACGTTAAACTCTATCTGATGGTGAGGTTCCAGTTTTGGAGGTTTGGGGAATGTGGCGCACCCCATTCATCACCATTGCTCCCTGGTCCACTCTGACCCGGAGTGGTAGTACCTGTTAGGGTCCCATCTATGGGGTAAATAGGAAAATGTTTTTTTTTAATTGTATTATCCATTAAGAATTGATTTATTTCAAAACTTTATCGGCATTAAATGACCCACTGAGTTTGATATGCCGTAAAACAAACCTAACCAAACCAAACAAAAAGGTTTATTGGGGGAAAGGGTTCAATTTAATTTTGAAATTGGATTTTATATACATATTTATGGAGGCGCGTGGTCTAATGGTTAGAGTCGTAGGAAATGGACTCGTCAACCCGAGTTCAATTCCTGGACGAAGCTGTTGGCATTTCACATGGCGCTAATACCATTGGGAAAGGTATGAATCCAATTCTCCCTCCAGTTATGGGTAAATAGCAGGGTAGACTGGACTCTTTAACCATGGTTAGGTAACCGGTCTAGGAGAAGGAAAACTCTGAATTCAAACCTGTTAAACTCCGCTTAAGAAATTGACCTTGTGTCATATCCTGCTCATGCGGAAGTGTTGGTATATATATATATATATATATATATATATATATATATATATATAGGTTGGTTGTTTGATTGTTTGGGTTTTACGGCATGTCAACCCATTGGGCCATTTTATGCCGAATACGTTTTTTGTTTTATTCAGGCTTGGTGGGTACTCAAATTGGTTTAAACACATTTTTTCTATTTAACCCATAGATGGGACCCTAACAGGTACTACCACTCCAGGTCAGAGTGGACTTGGGAGAAATGGCGATGAAAGAGTGTTTCACGTTCCACAGATCTCCAGAACTGGAACTTCACCATCAGATAGTTTAATGTCCTTCCCAGAACACTAAGACCGTCAGCCACCTCCTACTGGCGCATGTATAATAAAAAGGGTTGGGGGTTGCCATAAAGTCAATAGGGTTGGACAATCATATAGTTGTCAGAGTTCGACCTGACCAGTCGATTTATCCGCCCATCTAGCCTAAGTAAGGACCAACAAAGAAACTAGGCAGACAAGAAATCATTTAACCATAAAAGATACGAACATAGCACAGCACTATCCAGACACATGGGGCCACCTGTTGGCCGTGGGTGGCGACTCGTGATGCTTAAAGACAGAGTCTCGGTGGATGAGCAGTCAATGACCTGCAACACTCCACTTAGACCCTTACTTAGGCTAGACGGGCGGTCGGAGAAGCCCCCTCCGATCAATCGGCTTGTAACATCAAGCCCTAGCACCTATATGATTGCCCCAACCTTATTGCCCTCATGGCAACCCCAACTCTTTTTATCATATGGGTGCTAGAAGGCAGTGGCTGAGGGTCTGCATGTCCTGGGAATGACGTTAAACTCTATCTGATGGTGAGGTTCCAGTTCTGGAGGTTTGGGGAATGTGGAGCATCCCTTCATCACTATTGCTCCCTGGTCCACTCTGACCCGGTGTGGTAGTACCTGTTTGGGTCCCATCTATGGGTTAAATAGAAAAATGTATTTATAAAAAAATTGTATTATCCATTAAGAATTGGTTTATTTCAAAACTTTATCGGCATTAAATGACCCACTGAGGTTGATATGCCGTAAAACAAAACAAACAAACAAACAATACACTACAACTAGTAGTAATAGAAGGCCGTGGCTGAGGGTCTACAGGTCCTGGGAATGATGTTAAACTCTATCTGATGGTGTGGTTCCGGTTTTGGAGGTCTGGGGAATGTGGAGTACCCCTTTATCACCATTGCTCCCTGGTCCACTCTGACCTGGAGTGGGAGTACCTGTTAGGGTCCCATCTATGGGTTAAATAGAAAAACATGAGTTTATAAACCAAATTCAAACCCAATCACACCAGGAATAACCTGGAAAATACGGAAAATAGCACCTGCATATTATTACATAACTAGACACTGTAACATTTGCTTGGAAAAACAATAAGCAATACAACTTTTTAGAGTAAAACAAACAATCAGAACTCAAAATGAAAATAAATACATATAAAACAAATAACTCTAAACACTAAAGTAAATTCACAAAGAATTTCATAAAGAAATAGAACATAACAATACTAAAAACAAATATCTAAAAACAACAATTATTATAAACACAGCAATGATAACTCGTAAAAAAAAGTAAAGTCGTCGGGGTGGCCTAATGTCGGTATCAGCCAGACAGCGAGGGAGTCTATCCCCTTTTCACTAGCGCTAGACCAAGGAGATTATTTTAGCGTCTGGGTGGGGCGCCACACCTACCATCAGCTTCTTACTTTACCGCACATATCCCTGAGTTGGCGAGGGCCGTATCGAACTAAGAACCGTGAGGTTTCTAGCCGAATGCTCTACCGACTGAAGCTAACTCGGCCCTTTACAAATAAAAAACAAATAAAGATTGTTTGGTGTGTTGGGTTCATGGTTTGTCAACCCTTGTGAGTTATTTAATGCCTAAGTTAGCCTTTTTTATATGGTTACAAGTAACCTTGTCAATAATTATTGCTTCAATTTATTATTCTTAATACAAATAATTTGCACAGTTATATGGATTCAAGTATTCTTATCTATTTGACTTACAGATGGAACCCTAACTGATACTACCACACCGGATTAGAATGGGGTTGAGAGTAACGGCAACGATGGGGTAACTCCATACTCCCTATAATTTGTATTGGATTTAACTCTTTGCCTACTTTGAACCCCTCACAGTGGCTCTCCCACCAAAGTAAAAAAAAAATTATGGTTCATTCATTATAATTGAGCAGGGCTTAAATTACAATAATAATAGGATTTTATTTCAATAGCCCCGGGTAGAGCGTTCGGCTAGAAACCACAAGGTTCCTAGTTCGATACCGGTCCCCGCCAACTCAGCGTATGAGTAGCACAGGGATCTGTGCGGTAAAGTGAGGAGCTGATGGTAGGTGTGGCGCCCCACCTCAGATGCTAAAAACAATCTCCTTGGTCTAGCGCTATTGAAAAGGGGATAGACTCCCTCGCTGACTGGCTGATACCGACTTCAGGCCGCCCCGTCGACTTTACTTATTTCAATAGAATGAGTTCTGAGGTGAATAAATAGTGAAATATTTCATCATACGGGGAATATTTGGTGCAGCCGAGGGGGAAATTTGGTAGGCAAAGAGTTAAAGCCGATGAGAAATTACTAGCACATTCATTATTTGTTTTCAAAAAGAAAGAGCAAAGGGAATTACAACGAGTGACTTTGTCGTAAAATAATCCATTGGATTTCTGACCCTTTAATGAAATTAGAGAAATGAAATTCACACTTTTTTGGCAGAGTGAAAAACAACATATCCACTTTCACCAAATGCTCATGGCAAAGACATAGTTGTATGAAAGAAAAGTCAAAGAAAACATTTACCACTTCCGGTATCAAAGCAAAGCTAACATTTACCACTTCCGGTATCAAGGACAAGTAACTTGATTTGCATAGGGTAATATCATCTGTCTCACTTTCACTATCTCCCTCTTTATAAAACGGTATGTGATCTGAACACGATATGATGCTCCACGTAAGAATAGTCATACAGTCAAACATTATAAATAAATAATGGAGATTGTGTGTTTTTCTGTCTGTAACCGAAACTATATTCCTACTCAAGTCACAATTCTCTTAGTTATTGACATCACATTCTCCATGATTTTATTTTTATCTAAACCTCAATTATTAATAAAATTGTCTTACATATTAATACTGTTAACTATGTTCTACATACTGACAACATGCAATTATATTTATATATACACAAAATAGCGGTTTACAATGTAACGGGAAGGCTAATTTGCATATTAATATTAAAAAATCGAATTTAATAAATATGTGCTTAGTATTATTGATTTCTAACTGTTTGGTTTATTTTAATGAATATTAGCAAAAATCTTTCAATGAATCTTAAATGAAATCCATTAACAAGATAAAATAACTGTATTTTATTCTTTACTTCCTCTTATAACTAAATACTTAAATTAGAAAAAAATAACAATGAAAGACGAGAGTGATGGAAGAGTAAGTTTCAGTTGTTCCATTTTTTATTATACTCCCTCTGTTTCAAATCTTTTATTATACTCCCTCTGTTTCAAATCTTTTTATCTGTATTCTTATTTAGTTTCATTAGCCTTTCTAATTTAATACAATATCTTATTACATTAAAACTTAAATACTTGCACCCAGAGGGTGCATATACTTGCTAGTTATAAATAAATATAGAAAAACACATTAATTCCTTTACATTAACTAGCAAATATATGCACCTTC
This sequence comes from Doryteuthis pealeii, assembly GCA_023376005.1. Lineage (NCBI taxonomy): Eukaryota > Metazoa > Mollusca > Cephalopoda > Myopsida > Loliginidae > Doryteuthis > Doryteuthis pealeii. Next base: position 86,034,325 of record CM042164.1, on the reverse strand, counting down.
CTTCGGGTGCAAATATTTAGGTTTTGATGTAATAAAAATATTGTATCAAATTAGAAACTATTTAGAAAACTATAAACTGAGAGGGTATAATCGAAAAATAGAACAGCTTTAAATCTAACTCTTCCATCATTTTCCGTCACTCCCGTCTTTCATTTTTCCTAATTTATCTATTTAGTTAGATTATGAAGTATTTAATAAAATTACAGTTATTTCGTCTTGTTCGTGGATTTCGTTTAAGATTTATCCTCGAGATTTTTGCTCAGATTCGTTAAGAGAAAATCAAACAATTAGAAATCAATAATACTAAGCATATATTTATTAAAATCAAATTCTTAATATCAATATTCAAATTAGCCTTGTCGTTCACACTGTAAACCGCTATTCTGTTGAATATATAAATATACCTGTGTGTTGTTAATATGTAGATTAATCCAAAAGTATTAATAATGTATCACAATTTTATCAATAATTGAGGTTTAAATAAAAATAAATTCATGGTGAATGTGACGTCAATAACTAAGGGCTGAGCCAATCTTCTGTTGTTCCTTTATACGTATCTCATTTGCATACGTGAGCGTTACTTCCCTTTACAACAGTTGATATTCAGTTATATAGAAAAAAGTTGGGTTTTTTTTTAGTTTGCTGTGGTTTCTGAATATTTCTCGAATTCTCAATTTTTTTTTTCATATTTGAGAAATACTGAGGAATGTGATAAAATTACTAACCTCTGTTTTAAGGGTTTTTTTTCTGTATAACAGAATACGAACGATATCCTGACGATAGTTTGCTAGACAAACCGAAACGTTATAATGTCGGTTTCTATAATAAAACAGCATGCATTTGAATACCTTGTTCTTTTTTAATTTATATATATAATTACATATCAAAGAATGTGATTATGAATGTATAATATAAATGACTCCCTAATCTTTAGGCATAAAATAACCATAGACGGATTGATATGCCGTTAAAAATCAATCGTTTAACATGGTGACAGATATTAATCACATACAAAATTCCGATTAAAAAACTTAGAAACACCGTGTCAGTTTGTGGACTAAATGAATGAGTCTTGTATATATCTAAGAGAGATATGTTCTTAGTCGAGTCTTCCCATTCCATCCCTGATTATCCTTAAAAAGAAATTATGAACGCATGAAGCACAGACGAAGACTTAATTAAAACCGCATCATGAAGAGAATCATTTCGAATCTTTCTCAAAGTCATAGCATTCTGAAGAAACTCGGCTTCAAGCTTTCACGAAAGAAAGAAGAGAAGAGAGAGAAAAGAACAGGACGAAATTGAACGAAAAAGATTTAATTCCTCTCATAAACAAGCCAAGGACAACAATTAAACGAAGCCAGCAAATCTTTCTGAAGCCATTATTTCGTATAAAATGAATTATTCCTTCAAACTAAAATCTTTGCCTATTTTTTGTTGTGATTGTTAGGATTTTTCTTTTCTTTCTTTAATAATTCTAGATAAGGAATGAACGACAGTAAATTGCTGTTGAATCTGGAGAAAAGGAAAAAAAATCAAATCATTGGCAATTTTCATTTATTTTCTTCGATTTTTCCAAATTATGGTTGCGCCTAAATTTTACAGAAGCCGAACTCAACCAAAATAATATTGGGAGAAAAAAAAGTTGAGAAACCCATTCGCTGTTTTCAATTCATTGTCTTCCCATGGCTTTTCAATTTTCCATTTAGACAATTGTTTATTTTATTTATTTTCTTTTGTTTATTTATTTTGTTACAATCGTCTTTTGCTTCATTTACTTCTGCTAATTATTTTGTGTCGACTAAACACGAAAAGGCATTCCATCCGGCGGGGTCGACGGGTTTAAAAATTTCCTTCATAGAAAAGAAACTAAAAATTTTATGAATAAATAATATTTTCTTAATATTAAGGAAAATAAATGCTTGAATCTTTCCTAATAGCTAAGTACTTTCATTTTACAGTTATATTGATTTTTCAAAGGTCCTAACGCCTGTCCTACTCTTTTACATATTATTACTATATCAAAATCCTAAGAGTGAAATAAAGCATGCACTACTATCGATAGATTATCGACCATATGGAAATCTAATCTATGATAATAAAAAGCAGCAATTCTCCCAATCTGTTTGGTTTGGTTTGTTTAGTTTTACGGCATATCAACCGCAATGGGTCATTTAATGCCGATAATTTTTTTATAATCATATTTCTACTGAACCCATAGATGTTGACCCTAACAGGTGGACCTGGTAGCAATGGTGATAAAGGGGTGCTCCACATTCCCCAAACCTCCAGAACTGGAACCTCACCATGTGATTGAGTTTAACACATTCCCAGGACATGAAGACCTTCAGCCACTGCCTTTCTAGCACATTTATGATAAAAAGGTTGGGGCTTGTCATGAGGATAATAGGGTTGGGGTAATCATATAGGTGCCGATTGATCGGGGGGTGCCTCTCCGACCGCCCGTCTAACCTAAGTAGAGGTCTAAGTGGAGTATTGCATGTCATGGACTGCTCATCTATCCTCCTTAGAATCACCGGTCAGCCACGGCCAACAGGTGGTCCCATTGAGGGGAGTATTATCTCTCTGCAGAGGTGCAATCGGTGTATTCTAACGTGCCAGCCGACAGAGCTTGTCTCCAAGCTGTAGTCGTGTCAGACTACTATATGATTGCACGCCTGGAATTATATTGAAACGCTGAAGAAAGGCTTTGATTGGAAACAAAGAATCATGTGTGTTGTTTTCAAAAGCTGGAAGCAACACCCTATAAAACAGCAGCTGTACAACCCATTTATGTTCCATTTCTAAAAACCATCCAAGTAAGATGAAAGAGACATGTTTGGTCAATGATGGGATGTAAGGACGAACTTATAAGTGACGTTTATTTATGGATTCCAACACATGAATACACCAATGTTGGCAAAATAAGGAAAAATCATATATTCACCGATTCTGTTTGGACACTAGATGCCGTCTGGAGCAGTGGTTCTAAACTATGGGTCGC
>CM042164.1:86016162-86031221 GCA_023376005.1 Doryteuthis pealeii | reverse complement strand
GCTTTTTTTAAGCGTGAATTATGTATTTTGCTTTTGATTTCTTTTAGATTAGTACGTGATACTTTCTCCGTTTGCATCTGGATTGAAGGTGTCTTAATAGTTCTATTTCCTCAATTTGGCGAATCCATTTGTTCTGAATAAAGTATGACCCACCCTCATTCATCATTTCATATATATTTATATTGATGAGGTGGGTGATACTTATTCATATATATATGTAGTTATATAAGTAGTATATATTATATATTAATTATATTAGGAGTTTTCTATATTTGAATATTTTCAATATTAGCTATGAATATGTTATAAATAAGTTTCAACATTTAACAGCGATATTTGTTGTTTTTTATATCCTTTTATATACGATTCCGTCGGGATTCATTTCCTTTCTAATCAATATATATATATATATATATATGATATATATTATATATATATATATTATATAATGATATATCTATATATATACTATAGCAGGAGAAAGGAATGACGACACGGAAGATTGGAATTGACATATTCCCAATAGGAAGAGACTTTTTAGAATGAAAATCTTATTTCGAACACCTCACCAACAAAAATTACACGACAAAGAAGAAGACAATTTGACAAGTATAAGAAGTATATCTTATATATATATATTATATATATTATATATATATATATATATATATATTATATATATATTAATCTTTGTTGAGAATGAGATGAAATTTACAATAATTCCAATCGTTCTTGCCATAGAGGAAAACTATAAAAAAGAAAGAGGAAACGACATTTAAACAATAAAAAAAGATAAATGAAAAGACAAATAATAAGAGGAAGAAGGTGGAAGTATGGAGGAAAGGAAGAAAAAGCACAAACATAAACAAAAAGTAACCAATCAGGAAAGAAAGAAAAAAAAGAAAGAAAGAAAGAATAAAGAAATGTATACCAGGATTTTTTGTTTGTTTTATTTCATATTCCTATAGTTGTCCATTTTTTGAACGAAATAATAAATAAACAATAATTTGAAGTAACAAAAAAATAGAATGAAATAAAATAAATCAATTCTTATTTTGAAAAAAAAAATTGAAACAAAACTCATGCTCCTTTTCCCTTGTCAGCGTGTAGATTTCATTTTTTTTGCGATTTAAAACTTAATCTTCTTGAACTTTAATTATAACGAAACATGTTAAATTTCAATTTTCTATCATTGTTTTTCTTTTCTCATAACATCGGATTTTATATCAACTTACCTCGTTGTGTAACGGTTATTGTTGTACGAAATGGACAACAGTGATAAAAAAAATGTAACCCTAACCATACAGTTTATATGCAAATTATTTATATTTGGAATCATCTATCATATAATGTGTGTAAAAATTATTTAGATACTACTACACAAAACAACATGTGAATAGAAATATGCAATGAACATGATTCCCTAACTTCTAGGCATAAAGAAACCTTGAGCGGGTGACATGCCTGGACAGTCAATCCATCCATCCAGTCCTTTTTTTCTTCATTCTGGAGATTTGAGGAGTGGTTGAAATAGACCTTTATTGCCAATTACTTGTATGTCCACACTGACCCGGGTTTGTAGAATGATATGGTCCCCTTTATGACCTCAAATAATTATTCATATTCCATAGGATTATTATGCAATCCCCACCTCCCAAAAAACTACACAAAAATGTAAATATGAATATACAATGAAAGGTGATTCTCTAATCTTGTTTTTTTAATGCTTTAATTTTTTAAATGAAATGCACATACTCTTCTTTTACAATTAAAAAAAAACCAAAGCAAATAAAAAAACAAACAATTCTTCTTCTCTTGTTGTTTCACTGATTTTTCCCAAAAACCAAAGTTGTTTCTAGAATGAAAGTGCTTCAATTTGATTTCCTTCCAAATTCTTCACCATTTTTATTATAAGAATCTATTTCCATTTCAATTATTAACCGTTTAAGTTCAAGACATTTTTCAACTGAATTGACTTCCAACATTTGGCTTTTTACCTTTGCTAAAATTCTACAAATTCAAATAAATTTTATATATATATATATAGACAATGTATTAAATATATTCAATATACTACACTCACATAAGCCCCCTCTTAAAAATTAATAGTCTCTCTGAATTTGAATAAAAGCAGATAGATTTAACAAAACTAAAAATTAACTTAAAAACGCAATTACATAACCCATGAATACGACTGGGCCAACAGTCGAAAGCGCTCGGGAAATCAGTATGAAAAATATCATGAATCAACTTCGATCAGATTCAAAAAGGATAGCCAGAAGACTGGAAAAAATATTCATTACAAAAAATTGAAAAAAAAGAATACTCTGTGTTAATTCAAAATAACACAATGTCCTTAAGAATATATATATATATATATAATATTATATATATATATATATATATATAATATATACTATGTATATATATGTATCATATATATTGCCAATAAGATAATGTCAGCAAATTCTGTTAAATTGTTATTCTGAATTTTTGAGAACATGAGACTTGATATTTGTAATGGACCATATGACCTTTCAGGCACCCTTTTCGCATTCTCATTTCAATGAATGATTTGTTTTTTCATATTACTACCGCCACAATCCCGTTGTTTGTTAACAGAATGATTTTTAGAGTTTTTTTTAATTCCTTGCCCCCATGAATAATTCCCATGAATTTTGGTTATCACTGACATTGGCCAACTCAATTGAACCCATTTTAGATCTTATGATCTCAAATTTTAACAGCATTAGTAGAAATAACTCAAATTCTAATTTCACTTCCATCAATGCTCACAACTTTAAAAGCACATAGACCCAAACTAAGATAACTGGGGAACGCCCTATTCGATTTTTTGCAACGAGCCAACAAAAAGAAGAAGAAGAAAAAGTGATTGGAAGAACATAATGAAATAAAGAAAACTGAGGCAATGGATTAAAGTCAAGATTACAGAATAATCTCTTATTATAAATGAATATGAATTAGCAAAAATCGAGGCTTAGATTAGATACGAAAGCAAAAGAAACATTAAACATTTGGTTTGTGTATTGGCGATTCCCTTAAAGAAGACCAGAGAATAATGCCAATTGAACAATTTGAGAAAATAAAATATCGTACGGGCCGTTTGAGCTCAGTTGGTAGAGCGTTCAGACTGAGAAACCACAGGTTCCTAGTTAGATACCGTCCTCGCCAACTCAGCGTATGAGTAGCCACAGGGATCTGTGCGTAAAGTATAGGACACCTCGGTCAACCTGGAAGCTACCGCCAAGAAAATACATTTTCATGCCAGTCTTAGTCTGGACACCCGAATATATATACATGGAAACGCGACTATGTATCCGCATCCGAACATAGCCCTCCGAAGGAGCTGGATTACACGGAATACGCCAATTACGCCAAGATCATTAGAAAGAACAATTGACAGTTATTTTGATTACAATTTTTTACTGATTACTGTGTCACTTTTCCATACAAAGAAACACAATACAGAGACACAATCTTCTTTAACATGATTTAAGCTTACCGCTTATGAGATACTAGCAGCGGCTACCGCAGCGTCCGCCTGGGTAGAGGGGGATTTTTTAAAATTAAAGTCCGGCAGAATCCATTATTATTGAATCACGGAGTTGGAATCTCGTGGGATGCCCATTTAAATTCTCTATGCAAAAATAGACCTTACATTGATCCAGCTACTCTGAAAAGATATGTAATGCTACTATCTAAAATTATTAAATTAAAAAAAAATCATGCTGTTGTCCTTTATTTTATTTTTTAATTATCTTTCACGAATATAAATCAGATCCTTATTAATTTTTGTCTCAAAAAAGCAAGCCTGGTGATGTTTAATGTGTATATATATTTACCTTTGTTCGTTCATAGTTTTAATTTTCGAAGTTCCTCCCCGACATACATATGCACACAACCCTACCGTTTTAATATACATATGGATAGATAATTGCCGACTTTAAATGATATTGGATTGTTTTGAAAACACTCTGAGATAATTTGAATTGTGACCCCATTAACTAGGTGTAAATGATATGAAATCAGTAAAATCAAGTCATTTTGTGACACGTTTATTTATTCACGATCCGCTGAGGGTCGCGACCCATAGTTTAGAAACCAACCTTTGCTCCAGACGGCATCTAAGTGTCCAAACAGAATCGGTGAATATATGATTTTTCGCTATTTGCCAACATTGGTGTATTCATGTGTTGGAATCCATCAATAAACGTCAACTTATAAACGTTCGTCCTTACATCCCATCATTGACGCAACATGTCTCGTTCAAATCTTACTTGGATGGTTTTAGAAAAATGGAACAATTAAATGGTGTACGCTGCTTGTTTTTATAGGGGTGTTGCTTTCAGCTTTTGAAAAACAACCAACACATGATTCTTTGTTTCCAATCAGGCCTTTTCTTCCAAGCGTTTCAATATAAATTCCAGGCGTGCCCAAATCATATAGTAGTACTGGACAACGACTACAGCTTGGAGACAAGCTCTGTCGCTGTGCACAGTTAGAATACACCGATTGCACCTCTGCAGAGGAGATAATCCTCCCTCATGGGACCACCTGTTGGCCGTGGCTGCTGACCGGTGATTCTTTAGGAGAGATAGATGAGCAGTCCATGAACAATGCAAACTCCACTTAGACCCTCTACTTAGGTTAGAACGGGCGGTCCGGGAAGAGGCACCCCACGATCAATCGGCACCTATATGATTACCCCATACCCTATTATCCTCATGACACCCAACCCTTTTTATCAATAATGTGCTAGAAAAGCAGTGGCTGAAGGTCTTCATGTCTGGAATGTCGTTAAACCTCAATCACATGGTGAGGTTCCAGTTCTGGAGGTTTTGGGAAATGTGGGAGCACCCTTTATCACCCATTGGCTACCCAGGTCCACCTGTTAGGTCACTCTATGGCTTCAGTAGAAATATGATTATAAAAATATTATCGCATTAAAGATGACCCATTCGGTTGATATGCCGTAAAACTAAAACAAACCAACCAAACAGATTGTGAGAAATTGCTGCTTTTTTATTATCAAGATTAGATTTCCATATGGTCGATAATCTATGATAGTAGTGCATGCTTTATTTCACTCTTAGGATTTTGATATAGTATAATATGTAAAAGAGTAGGACAAGGCTTAGGACCTTTGAAAAATCATATCAACTGTAAATGAAAGTACTTAGCTATAGGAAAGATTCAAGCTTTATTTCCTTTGAATATTACGAAAATATATTTATTCATAAAATTTTAGTTTCTTTTTCATGAAGGAAATTTTTAAAACCCGTCGACCCTCGCCGGAATGAATGCCTTTTCGTGTTTAGTCGACACAAATAATTAGCAGAAGTAATGACAAAGACGATTGTAACAAAATTAAATAAACAAAAGAAAATAAATAAAATAAAACAATTGTCTAATATGGAAAATTGAAAAGCCATGGGAAGACAATGAATTGAAAACAGCGAATGGGTTTCTCTAAACTTTTTTTTCTCCCAATATTATTTTTGGGTTGAGTTCGGCTTCTGTAAATTAGGCGCAACCATAATTGGAAAAAATCGAAGAAAATTAATGAAAAATTGCGCAATGATTTGATTTTTTTTCCTTTCCTCGGTCAGATTCAACAGCAATTTACCTGTCGTTCATTCCTTATCTAGAATTATTAAAAGAAAAAGAAAAAGAAAAATCCTTACAATGGCACAAACAAAAAATAGGCAAAGATTTTAGTTGAAGGAATAATTCATTTTATACGAAATAATGGCTTCAAGAAAGATTTGCTGGCTTTCGTTTATTGGTTGTCCCTTTGGCTGTTTATGAGAGGAATTAAATCTTTTCGTTCAATTTCGTCCCTGTTCTTTTCTCTTCTCTTCTCTTCTTTCTTTCGTGAAAGCTTGAAGCCGAGTTTCTTCAGAAATGCTATGACTTGAGAAAGATTCGAAATGATTCTCTTCATGATGCGGTTTTAATTAAGTCTTCGTCTGTGCTTCATCGCCGTTTCATAATTTCTTTTAAGGATAATCAGGATGGAATGGGAAGACTCGACTAAGAAACATATCTCTCTTAGATATATCAAGACTCAATTCATTTAGTCGCCACAACTGACACGCGTGTTCTAAGTTTTTTAATCGGAATTTTGTATGTGATTTAATATTCTGTGCACCATGTTAAACGATTGATTTTAACGGCATATCAATCCGTCTAAGGTGTTATTTTATGCCTAAAGATTAGGGAGTCATTTTATATTTATACATTCAATAATCACTTCTTTGATATGTATTATATATATAAAATTAAAAAAAGAACAAGGTATTCAAATGCGCATGCTGTTTTTATTATAGGAAACCGACTTATACACGTTTCGGTTTGTCTAGCAAACTATCGTCAGGATAATCGTTCGTAATTCTGTTATACAGAAAAAAACCCTTAAAACAAGAGGTTAGTAAATTTAATTCACATTCCTTCAGTAATTTCTCAAATATGAAAAAAAAATTGAGAATTCGAGAAATATTCAGAAACCACCAGCAAACTAAAAAAACCCAACTTTTTTCTATATAACTGAAATACAACTGTTGTACAAGGGAAGTAAGCGCCTCAAACGGTATTCGCAAATGAGATACGTATAAAGGAACAAAAGAAGATTGGCTCAGCCCTTAGTTATTGACGCCCTCACATTCACCCTGAAATTTATTTTTATTTAAAATGAGATTCTTCAATATCAATATTCAAATTAGCCTTGTCGTTCACACTGTAAACCGCTATTCTGTTGAATATATAAATATATACCTGTGTGTTGTTTAAATATGTAGATTAATCCAAAAGTATTAATAATGTATCACAATTTTATCAATAATTGAGGTTTAAATAAAAATAAAATTCATGGTGAATGTGACGTCAATACTAAGGGCTGAGCCAATCTTCTGTTGTTCCTTTTATACGTATCTCATTTGCATACGTGAGCGTTACTTCCCTTTACAACAGTTGATATTCAGTTATATAGAAAAAAGTTGGGTTTTTTTTTAGTTTTGCTGTGGTTTCTGAATATTTCTCGAATTCTCAATTTTTTTTTTCATATTTGAGAAATACTGAGGAATGTGATAAAATTACTACCTCTGTTTTAAGGGTTTTTTTCTGTATAACAGAATACGAACGATATCCTGACGATAGTTTGCTAGACAAACCGAAACGTTATAATGTCGGTTTCTATAATAAAACAGCATGCATTTGAATACCTTGTTCTTTTTTAATTTTATATATATATTACATATCAATGAATGTATAATATAAATGACTCCCTAATCTTTAGGCATAAAATAACCATAGACGGATTGATATGCCGTTAAAATCAATCGTTTAACATGGTGACAGATATTAATCACATACAAAATTCCGATTAAAAAACTTAGAACACCGTGTCAGTTTGTGGACTAAATGAATGAGTCTTGTATATATCTAAGAGAGATATGTTCTTAGTCGAGTCTTCCCATTCCATCCCTGATTATCCTTAAAAAGAAATTATGAACGCATGAAGCACAGACGAAGACTTAATTAAAACCGCATCATGAAGAGAATCATTTCGAATCTTTCTCAAAGTCATAGCATTCTGAAGAAACTCGGCTTCAAGCTTTCACGAAAGAAAAAGAAGAAGAGAGAAGAGAAAAGAACAGGACGAATTGAACGAAAAAAAGATTTAATTCCTCTCATAAACAAGCCAAGGACAACAATTAAACGAAGCCAGCAAATCTTTTCTGAAGCCATTATTTCGTATAAAATGAATTATTCCTTCAAACTAAAATCTTTGCCTATTTTTTGTTGTGATTGTTTAGGATTTTTCTTTTCTTTCTTTTAATAATTCTAGATAAGGAATGAACGACAGTAAATTGCTGTTGAATCTGGAGAAAAGGAAAAAAAAATCATGGCAATTTTCATTTATTTTCTTCGATTTTCCAAATTATGGTTGCGCCTAAATTTTACAGAAGCCGAACTCAACCCAAAATAATATTGGGAGAAAAAAAAGTTGAGAAACCCATTCGCTGTTTTCAAATTCATTGTCTTCCCATGGCTTTTCAATTTTCCATTTAGACAATTGTTTATTTTTATTATTTTCTTTGTTTATTTATTTTGTTACAATCGTCTTTTGCTTCATTTACTTCTGCTAATTATTTTGTGTCGACTAAACACGAAAAGGCATTCCATCCGGCGGGTCGACGGGTTTAAAAATTTCCTTCATAGAAAAGAACTAAATTTTATGAATAAATAATATTTTCTTAATATTCAAAGGAAAATAAATGCTTGAATCTTTCCTAATAGCTAAGTACTTTCATTTTACAGTTATATTGATTTTTCAAAGGTCCTAACGCCTGTCCTACTCTTTTACATATTATTACTATATCAAAATCCTAAGAGTGAAATAAAGCATGCACTACTATCGATAGATTATCGACCATATGGAAATCTAATCTATGATAATAAAAAAGCAGCAATTCTCCCAATCTGTTTGGTTTTGGTTTGTTTAGTTTTACGGCATATCAACCGCAATGGGTCATTTAATGCCGATAATTTTTTTATAATCATATTTCTACTGAACCCATAGATGTTGACCCTAACAGGTGGACCTGGTAGCAATGGTGATAAAGGGGTGCTCCACATTCCCCAAACCTCCAGAACTGGAACCTCACCATGTGATTGAGTTTAACGACATTCCCAGGACATGAAGACCTTCAGCCACTGCTTTCTAGCACATTTATGATAAAAAGGGTTGGGGCTTGTCATGAGGATAATAGGGTTGGGGTAATCATATAGGTGCCGATTGATCGGGGGGTGCCTCTCCGACCGCCCGTCTAACCTAAGTAGAGGTCTAAGTGGAGTATTGCATGTCATGGACTGCTCATCTATCCTCCTTAAGAATCACCGGTCAGCAGCCACGGCCAACAGGTGGTCCCATTGAGGGGAGTATTATCTCTCTGCAGAGGTGCAATCGGTGTATTCTAACGTGCCAGCCGACAGAGCTTGTCTCCAAGCTGTAGTCGTGTCAGTACTACTATATGATTGCACGCCTGGAATTATATTGAAACGCTTGAAGAAAAGGCTTGATTGGAAACAAAGAATCATGTGTGTTGTTTTCAAAAGCTGGAAGCAACACCCTATAAAACAGCAGCTGTACACCCATTTATGTTCCATTTCTAAAACCATCCAAGTAAGATGAACGAGACATGTTGGTCAATGATGGGATGTAAGGACGAACTTATAAGTGACGTTTATTTATGGATTCCAACACATGAATACACCAATGTTGGCAAATAAGGAAAAATCATATATTCACCGATTCTGTTTGGACACTAGATGCCGTCTGGAGCAGTGGTTTCTAAACTATGGGTCGCGACCCTTCAGCGGATCGTGAAATAAATAAACTGTGTCACAAAATGACTTGATTTACTGATTTCATATCATTACACCTAGGTTTAATGGGTCACAATTCAAATTATCTCAGAGTGTTTCAAAACATCCAATATCATTTAAAGTCGGCATTATCTATCCATATATATAAAGGGTAGTTGTGTGCATATGTATGTCCGGAGGAAACTTCGAAAATAAAACAATGAACGACAAAGTAAATATATATACACATTAAACATCACCAGGGCTTGCTTTTTGAGCAAAAATAATAAGGATCTGATTTATATTCGTGAAGATAATTAAAAAATAAAATTTAAATGACAACAGCATGGATTTTTTTTTTAATTTAATATTTTAGATAGTAGGCATTAACATATCTTTTCAGAGTAGCTGGATCAATGTAAGGTCTATTTTTTGCATAGAGATTTAAATGGGGCATCCCACGAGGATCCAACTCGTGATTCAATAATAATGGATCTGCGGGACTAATTTTAAAAAATCCCCCTCTACCCAGGCGACGCTGGGTAGCCGCTGCTAGTATCTCATAAGCGGTAAGCTTAAAACATGTAAGAAGATTGTGTCTCTGTATTGTGTTTCTTTTGTATGAAAGTGACACAGTAATCATAAAAATTGTAATCAAAATAACTTCAATTTTCTTTCTAATGATCTTGGCGTATTGGCGTATTCCTGTAATCCAGCTCCTTGGAGGCTTGTTCGGATGGGATACATAGTCTGCGTTCCATTATATATATCGGGTGTCCAGACTAAGACTGGCATGAAAATTATTTCTTGGGGGTAGCTCCAGGTTGACCGAGGTGTCCTTACTTTACCGCACAGATCCCTGTGCTACTCATACGCTGAGTTGGCGAGACCGGTATCGAACTAGGAACCTTGTGGTTTCTAGCTGAACGCTCTACCAACTGAGCTAAACCGGCCGTACGATATTTTATTTTCTCAAAGTTTCAATTGGATTATTCTCTGGTCTTCTTAAGGGAATCTGCCAATACACAAACCAAATGTTTAATGTTTCTTTTGCTTCTAATCTAATCTAAGCCTCGATTTTTGCTAATTCATTCATTATATAAAGAGATTATTCTTAATCTTGACTTAATCCCATTGCTCAGTTTTCTTTTATTTTCATTATTTTCTTCCAATCACTTTTCTTCTTCTTCTTTTTTGTGGCTCGTTGCCAAAAATCGAATAGGCGTTCCCCAGTTTATCTTAGTTGGGTCTATGTGCTAAAGTTGTGAGATGATGGAAAGTGAAATTAGAATTTTGAGTTATTTCTACTAATGCTGTTAAAATTTGAGATCATAAGATCTAAAATGGGTCAATTGATTGGCCAATGTCAGTGATAACCAAAATTCATGGGAATTATTCATGGGGAAGGGAATTAAAAAAACTCTAAAAATCATCTGTTAACAAACAACGGGATTGTGGCGGTGTAAATGAAAAAACAAATCATCATGAAATGAGAATGCGAAAAGGGTGCCTAAAGGTCATATGGTCCATACAAATTATCAAGTCTCATCTCAAAAATTCAGAATAACAATTTAACAGAATTTGCTGACATATCTTATTGGCAATATATATATACATATATATACATATATATATATATATATATATATATATATATATATATATATATATATATATATATTCTTAAAACATGTGTTATTGAATAACACAGAGTATTCTTTTTTCATTTTTTGTATGAATATTTTTTCCAGTCTTCTGGCTATCCTTTTTGAATCTGGATCGAGTTGATTCATGATATTTTTCATACTGATTTCCCGAGCGCTTTCGACTGTTGCTCCAGTCGTATTCATGGGGTTATGTAATTTGGTTTTTAGTTAATTTTTAGTTTTGTTATCTATGCTTTTATCAAATTCAGAGAGACTATTATTTTTAAGAGGGGGGTTAGGTGAGTGTTAGTTATTGAAGATATTTAATACATTGTCTATATATATATATATAAAATTATTTGAATTGTAGAATTTTAGCAAAGGTAATAAAGCCAATGTGAGTTCATATCAGTTGAAAAATGTCTTGAACTTTAAAGGTTAATAATGAAATGGAAATAGATTCTTATAATGAAAATGGTGAAGAATTGGAAGGAAATCAAATTGAAAGCACTTTCATTCTAGAAACAACTTTGTTTGGAAAATCAGAAACAACAAGAGAAGAAGAATTGTGTTTATTGTTTGGTAATAAGAAGAGTATTGTGCCATTTCATTAAAAAAATTAAAGCATTAAAAAAACAAGATTAGAGAATCACCTTCATTGTATATTCATATTTACATTTTTGTGTAGTTTTTTTGGGGTGGGGGATTGCATATAATCCTATGGAATATGAATAATTATTGAGTCATAAATGGGACCATAACATTCTACAAACCCGGGTCAGTGTGGACATACAAGTAATGGCAATAAAGGTCTATTCAACACTCCTCAAATCTCCAGAACTGAAGAAAAAAAGGACTGGATGGATGGATTGACTTCCAGCATGTCACCCCGTCAAGGTTTACTTTATGCCTAGAAGTTAGGGAATCATGTTCATTGCATATTTCTATTCACATTGTTTTGTGTAGTAGTATCTAATAATTTTTTACACATTTATATGATAGATGATTCCAATATAAATAATTTGCATATAACTGTATGGTTAGGGTTACATTTTTTTTATCACTGTGTCCATTTCGTACAACAATAACCGTTACACAACGAGGTAAGGTTTGATATAAAATCCGATGTTATGAGAAAAGAAAAACAATATAGAAAATTGAATTAACATGTTTCGTTATAATTAAAGTTTCAACAGAAGATAAGTTTTAAATCGCAAAAAAATGAAATCTACACGTGACAAGGGAAAAGAGCATGAGTTTTGTTTTCAATTCTTTTTTTTTCAAAATAAGAATTGATTTATTTTATTTCATTCTATTTTTTTTTACTTCAAATTATTGTTTATTTATTATTGTTCAAAAAATGAAACTATAGAATATGAAATAAACAAAACAAAAATCGGTATACATTTCTTTATTCTTTCTTTCTTTCTTTTTTCTTTTTCTTCCTGTGTGGTTCTTTTTTTTTTTTTTTTGTGCTTTTTCTTCCTTTTCCTCCATTACTTCCACCTTTCTTCCTCTTATTATTTGTTTCTTTCATTTATCTTTTTTTATTGTTTAAATTTTCGTTCCTTCTTTTTCTTTTTTTATAGTTTTCCTCTATGGCGAACGTTGAATATGTAAATTTCATCTCATTCTCAACAGAAGATTTATATATATATATTATAATATATATATATATATATATATATATATATATATATATATAAATATACTTCTTATACTTGTCAATTGTTTCTTCTTTTGTCGTGGTATTTTTGTGGGAGGTGTTTCGAAATAAGATTTCATTTCTAAAAAGTCTCTTCCTATTGGGTAATATGTCAATTCAATCTTCCGTGTCGTCTTCCTTTCTCTTCTGTATATATATATATATATATATATATATATATATATATATATATATATATATATATATATATATATATATATATTGATAGAAAGGAAATGAATCCGACGGTATATGTATAGATAAAAGGATATGAAAACAACACAATATGCTGTTAAAGTGAAACTATTTTTATATCATTTCATAGCTAATATTGAACAATATTTCAATTTATAGAAAAATACTCCTATATATATATATATATATAATATATATATATATATATATATATGAATAAAGTATCACCCACCTCATTCATATATATATATATATATGAATATATATGAATGAGGTGGGTCATACTTTATTCAGAACGAAATGATTGCAAAATGAGGAAAATAGAACTTTAAGACCCTTTCAACCAGATGCAAACGGGAAAGTTTCGGTACTAATCTAAAAGTCAAAGGCAAAATACATTTCACGTAAAAAAAAGCGGTAAAAATTGGAGAAACACGAAAAGAGTTGAGAAAAGAAAACAAAAATGTTTGATGTTTTTTTCATGTTTTAGTCTTCTCGCTCTCTACACTAAATGTAGTTTTGTGTGTGTATGTGTGTCTCCTATGGACTACTACACATGGACATACCAGTGTATGTTTTAGTCTTCTCGCTCTCTACACTAAATCTAGTTTTGTGTGTGTATGTGTGTCTCCTATGGACTACTACACATGGACATACCAGTGTATGTTTTAGTCTTCTCGCTCTCTACACTAAATCTAGTTTTGTGTGTGTATGTGTGTCTCCTATGGACTACTACACATGGACATACCAGTGTATGTTTTAGTCTTCTCGCTCTCTACACTAAATCTAGTTTTGTGTGTGTATGTGTGTCTCCTATGGACTACTACACATGGACATACCAGTGTATGTTTTAGTCTTCTCGCTCTCTACACTAAATCTAGTTTTGTGTGTGTATGTGTGTCTCCTATGGACTACTACACATGGACATACCAGTGTTGGCAAACCAGCAAAACTTTACATTCATTGTAGACAATGGATGCTGCCAAGAGAACTTAGCAAGAGTGATGGCTAATAGGGACAGATGGCGAGAGAGAGTCAAAGGAACTCTTAAAGGTTTAATGATTATAAGTTTATAATTTTATAGTTGCCCTTGTGAAATTGAATGAATTGAAATTCCAAGAAAGGATTGAAACCATACTGACAATCATATTTGTAAAATCACCAAGAATACTGAGGAAAGTGCTAGAGTATTGACAAGGCTTGTTGTCCCTTGATCTTCATTGAAAGCTTAATAACAATAGTTAACAAAAAGGGCCTAAATTTCCCTTTTCCTTCATTGTCCATCAATGGGACCACCTGTTGACCATCGGTGGCGATCATTAATGTTTAAGGATGGAACCCTGGTAGTTGATCAGTCTATGTAATTCAACACTCCACTTTGGCCCTCACTCGGGCTAGACGGTCGGTCGGAAAGGACCCCACCCCAATCAATCGGCTAGTCCAGCCGATTGATCGGAAGGGGCCTTTCTGAATGTCTAGCCTAAGTGGAGTGTTGAATGACTTGGACTGATCAGCTACCAGGGTTCCATCCTTAAGAATCACTGATCGCCCCCACGGCCAACATGTGGCCCCATTGGTGGACAAAAAAAGAAAAAGAAACTTTAGGGCCCTTTAGCCCGTGTAGAAAGAGAAGACTCAAAGATCTACTTTGGGGAATTTTTAGTCATTCTGGAGACACCGTCTAAAGGTGACCCCATTGGGAAGGGTTCCTACCCTCTGCAGAGGTGTATTCATTGTATTCTAAAGCCCCTGTAGGGGATTATCTTCACTTTGCCGGAAGAGTTATCTTCTCGCTGCGTTGCTGTTTGTTCCCACTAGGAGACCTCTGGTAGTTAAGCGCGTTCAGTGCAACTTGTCTTCCTCTTTTAGCTGGACGCTTCTCGGTGAACTGCTATGGGCTAGAGTCTATCTACCCCCTTCTCGGTGGGGCTTTTGCCCCCCCCCCTTATAGTACTGTAAGTCCTTTATACAGCATGGACTATCCTTTAGTTCCATGTCTGTAACATTTATATGTTAGGTACATTTGGGTATCTCGTTTATACCTAAATATTGTATATGTATTTACATGTTCTATTCTCCTGTACATTATGTATATTATCGTTTCCATGTGCTGTTATATATATTAA
>CM042164.1:85996162-86011162 GCA_023376005.1 Doryteuthis pealeii | reverse complement strand
TAATTAAAGGCGTCGATCCCAGGGGGCCATCCCCCCAGGCAACACCTGCCCCCTCGATTTAAAGGGGCAGGGCCGGGTTTATTGCCCAGTGCCTGAGGCGCCCCCTTGAGGGGGAATGCCGACGGGATCGACGCAATTTTTCACCTGCCACTCCATGAGCTTCGGTTTGTGGGTGGTCCCACGTTAATAGGGCCTTTGTGCCTGACCCGTACAAGTGGGGTACGCGGTAAATATCATGTAGATATGGACAACACTAATAAAAAGGTGAAGCAATTTTATTAATAATTGAGGTTTAAATATAAATAAAATCATGAAGAATGTGATGAAAATAACAATGTTAATTGTGACTCGATATATATATATATATAGGTAAAAACAATTGAAACAAGCTCCCCCCAATCAGCCTGCCACCCCTACCCCCAAAATAAATCATACACCAATACCTAACCCTACTCAATACGTTACATACAATGAATTAAAAATTCAATTTACCTACGACCCGCCACAATTTAAAAATTACCCAGTTTACCTTTAGTTAGAATATTAAATCCCTTACCAATCCTCCTTAGTAAATAATTTTCTAAATATGTTTAACACATAAATCACGTTCTAATAAAAATCCATTAACTACAAAAGAAATGTACATTTGCCTTAACGGGCAATATAACAATTACTATAAATCTCTTGAATTCAATATCACTTACAATACCAATTCTAACACAACTGGTAAGTCATTTATATGTTTAAACATTAGTCTACTTTGAACACTTACACTCACAGTTATTCATGTTTAAAAAACTCAGTATTTTTATTTTTCAAACTGTATTTGTATACGTATACGTATATACACACACACACACACACACACACACACACACACATATATATATATATATATGTGTGTGTGTGTGTGTGTGTGTGTTTGTGTGTGTGTGTGTGTGTGTGTGTGTGTGTGTCTAATTTTAAAGAGTATGATACTTTATTGATAAGCAATCTTTTACCCAATATATATACAGTTTGACTTTTAAACGATCTACCGGTTGTTACTTTTGAAAAAGCACCGGTCTAAAGGGCCCTTAAGTTTCTCCTTATTTTGCACTCTTTTCTTTTTATTTCGTTTAAAATTGCTGATCAATAAAGTATGATATTTTTTAAAATGATATACAAATTTAGCTGTACCAAAAATGTGTGTATATACATATATATATATATATATATATATATATATATATATATATATATATATATATACGATAAAGGGAATGACGTGTTTGACATTCAACTTTCGAAATGACGCAATAACGTTAATTAACTGCGAAACTGTTTTCAACGGTCATAATTGCAATATTCACTTCCGCAATTAGCTGTAATTAATCAATATCTTGATTAATTCATCAGAATTAACCCTGAAGATCCTTATGGTGAAACTCGAGTAGTTTATTTAAATACACACTGTAATACTATATATATATATATGAATTAAACATGTTTAGAAAAAACAAACAAATGATGTTATAGTTCTGACAGAAATCTGTTTCAACCTTTTATTAAAGCGGTCTTCATCAAGAGCGAAATATTTGTGATAGAAATTCCTATCACAAATATTTTTATCACAAAAATTTCTATAACAAATATTTCGCTCTTGATGAAGACTGCTTTAATAAAAGATCGAAACAGATTTCTCTCAGCGAAATATAACATAATTTGTTTGTTTTTTCTAAAAATGTTTAATCCATACTGTCGGATTCACTTCCATTTACTTTTCATATATATATATATATATATATATATATATATATATATATTGGGGGGAGAATATGTGCTTAATTGAAGTCGTACCTAATTTTGAAAGTTAATTAATTAATAATTAATTAATTAGGCGGGCATACCTATTTAAATGTAAGGCTAAACAAATCGAAAAGAATCAATCTCTGTATGTACATTTCGGCCTATTAGGTTTCATCAACAGAGCTATAGATAGAAAGACCGCATTGTGCGTGATTCGAAACCCGATTGTCAAGCTGACAGGCGAGTATCATAACCTCTACACCAACCGGACCTTCTTAGATTTTTCGTTATGTTTAGAATTAGTTTCCTATTCCTTTTATAGTGACTTCTTGTACACGACAGTATGAGAAGTAAATACACACGCGGTGTGTTTATGATAATATGATAATAGGCCGAAATGTACATACAGAGATTGATTTTTCTCGATTTGTTTAGCCTTACATTTAAATAGGCATGCCCGCCTAATTAATTAATTATTAATTAATTAACTTTCAAAATTAGGTACGACTTCAATTAAGCACATATTCTTCCAAAAATTGTCGGCTAAAAAAAAAGCCATATCATAAACACACCACGTGTGTATTTACTTCTCATATATATATATATATATATATATATATATATAATATATATATATATATATATTAAAGAAGATTATTGTTGTTGGTCTTTGCTAAGTATTGACAATTGTTAATATTCCCGTGGAAATTCCTGCGGAGAAACTCATGAAATATGAAAATATCAATTGTTCATTGATTCACGGGTTATCTCAACAAACACGATTTTCTTTAGGAAGGAATTTTGTAAGAAAAAGAATGAAAAATAAGAAAAAGATTTTTGGGAAGCCTGAAAATTTCCTACGTGCCAATAAAAGAACTATATTTCGAATAAGTGAATCAAAATCGTTCCAATGGTTTTCGAGATATGCTCACTGAAAACTGTACAGGTCGGTCCGAAAGTCTTTTCAGTTATATATACTAGTAAATATATGCACCCTCCACCGGGTGCAAGTATTTAAGTTTTAATGTAATAAAAAATATTAGATTAGAAAGGGTAATGAAACTAAATAAGAATGCAGATAAAAAGATTTGAAAAAGAGGGGGGGGTATAATCGAAACCGAGACCTTAAGCTTTCTTTTCCATCAGTTCCTTGTTTCATTACAAAATATTCTGTATATACAAATATATGTGTGTGTGTGTGTGTGTGTGTGTGTGTGTGTGTGTGTGAAATAAATATTTTAGAAAAAACAAACACATGATGTTAAATGATGTTTTTCTAAAATATTTATTTCACACTGTCGGATTCACTTCCATTCATTTTCATATATATATATATATATATAATATATATATATATATATATATATACAGTAAATGGAGGAAAAAAACTCTAAACTTGCTTCATTACAATAATTTATTTCAACCGTATTAATACGGAATCTTCAGGTAATCACAAGAACATGACTCTTACTGAGAATTTCCCAAAGTAACATCGCTTTTAAATATACCAATTTGGGGAGGGAGGGTTGGTGTCTTAGTTTGAAATGGGTAGGATTAGTTTCTTTGAATGAGGCGGGGAGGTCTATGCTTTGGATGAGGTGTAGCTTAGGTGGGGGACCGATTCCTTGAAGTAAAAGTGTACATACAAAATGAGCAGAATTAAAGGACTAGAAATAAGGAGAAAAACAATTAAAAAGAAGAAAGCATTTAAGAGGTGGGAGGTAGATTATAAAAGTAAAGAATTAAAGAATAAAAATAAAAAATAAAAATAAGGATATATATATATATATATATATATATATATATATATATATATATATATATATATATATATATACCAACTCCTCTGTATGAGCAGGATACGACACAATCTCTTAAGTGGATTTTAACAGGTTTGAATTCAAAGTTTTCAATCTCTTCGAGTGGTTGCCTAAATAAGGTTAAAGAACCTGGTCTACCCAACTATTTACCCATAGCTGGAGGGAGAATAGTTGGATTCATACACTTACAAATGGTATTAGAACTATTTGAAATGCAAACAGCATTGTCTAGGATTTGAACTTGGATCGTTAAATCCATTTCCTCCGATGATAACAATTATACTACACACCTCCAAAATCCAAGAGTATCGGGTCGGGGTGGGGGGCAATAAAATTAAATAAAGATCAACAAATAGTCGTGTCAGACTTTCTGAAAGGGGTTAATACGCACGAGGAGACATTTTTCGGATCAATAGACGGAGCGATTTTTGATCGACACCGGTTAGTTGCGGATTTGGCCGCTTAAAACAATGAAGTCTTTTGATAATCATGTTGAATTACAGAGGGAGGAGGAGAATCATTGGAAACCAGCAAAGCCGATTTGGATATTTAATCTAATCAGATTCTTTTACAACCGGAAACAACAAAACGGAAAACAACGACAGGTCGACGGAATATGAGCCGTTCAACAATAGGGTAGGTCGATTTTCAACTTCAATATTTAGTTGAAATAAGAAAAAAAAATCACTTACCTTTTGGCCCGAGAAAGAGTGTCTCTCTTTATATAGAGTGCAGACCGGAAGTGAAAGGTATTGTGGTAGTGGGGTGGATGACTATAAAATCGAATGTCTGACGGAAGAAGTTTTAATTTTGTGAAGGTGAACTCGTGTGAGTATTACAGAATTGCAAGAAAGTGAAATTTAGACAGTTCTAAATGCCAGTTATCTCTAGACTGCAGGTTCAATCCTGGTCAGGGGCAGCAGTAACATAGAATAATAATTAACACAGCTTAACACCTGTACCCCAGCTATGGTTAGTGGAATGAGAACAGGATACCCCCATGGACCTAATAAAGGGATGGGTTCAAAGTTCCGTGATGGCTCCCAATTACAAGAAGGTTCCCGAGTCCGACAAGAAATACCTGAAGAAGGCCGGAGGGCACATCAGCCGAAACTTTGTACAGATAACAATGAAGACGAGGACAATAGTCTGAATAATACAAATAATTGTAATCTTTGCGGAGTTCCGTCCTGGCTTCCCGCCTCAAAAACTGGTAGCTGCTGACTGGTGGAAAAACAACACCAGCTATGATTGAAGTCTGTATCCGAGGCGGTATCACTTGAAAACAAAATGAGAGAACGTAGTCGAGTTTGACAATCCAGGTTGATTGAATTACAGAATATTAAAAAGCTTCACCTGAAAAAAGTTTGGTATTGGTATGATAAGTACTGACACTAAAATGTAGATTTCTAACTTGCACCAATTTTTGAGCATTTTGTTTTAAAAACCATCTAATATGAATGTTCAAATTACAAAGGTGGCTTATATTAAAATTATCATCCCTTGATTTGTTCCCAGCAGAATTCATACTTGTTTCCTTTTGTTCCATTGATAACAGAAAAAAATAACTGTTTTACAATATCTTGCAATGTTTTTACTCGCGTATCTAAATTAATAAAATGAATGGAGCTTGTCAGACCTGTTGCGGGCAGTGGGTATAATTTCAATTTGAATGCTACTTTTGATATATCTTATAGATTTTATTTGAATAAAATAAATTTAATCTATTCTGGGTTAAAATAATATGATTTTTTCGTAATTCTATATTTAAATATATTATAACCAAGGATTTGGGGAGGATTCATATTAGACGATTTTTTAAAAACTAAATGCTATTCCCGCGTGAATGTTTTTGATATTTAAAAAAAAGTTCAAAATCGACCTACCCTATTCAACTATCGCTCAGTTCGGATCTCACGTTTCAAAAAAAATGTTTTCTATCTTTTGCAGAAAATTTTTTTGACTATTCATGTGAGTGAATCTACTCAACAATTCTTTTTACACTTAGACTAAAACGACTGCATTCTCTGTTATCTGAGGTCGGCTAATAATTTCGTACAAATGGTAATTAGTAATTTTCTTTTACGGTATATAAATCCTAAAACTCAAAAAAATAATAAAAGTTAAAACATTATGTAGGGATTACAAGAATGATTTAAAAATCAGGAAAATAGTCTATGCTTTTATGCCTGAAAAAAAAAATGACACATCATGGCAGGATTTTTATAAAATATCTTATTATAATGGAGATTGTGTGTTTTTCTGTCTGTAACTGAAACTATATTACTAATCGAGTCACAATTAACATAGTTATTTACATCACATTCTCCATGATTTTATTTATATTTAAACCTCAATCATTAATAAAATGTCTTCACCTTTTTATTAGTGTTGTCCATATCTACATACAAATAACATGCAATTGTATTTATATATACAAAAAATAGCGGTTTGCAGTGTGAATGGGAAGGCTAATTTGCATATTGATATTAAAAATGTGATTTTATTAAATATGTGCTTAGTATTATTGATTTCTAACTGTTTGGTTTTATTTTAATGAATATAAGCAAAAATCTCTTTAATGAATCTTAAATGAAATCCATTAACAAGAAAAAATAACTGTCATTTTATTCTTTATTTCCTAATTTAACTAAATAGTTAAATAAGTCAAATTCAGCAATGAAAGACGGGAGTGATGGAAGAGTAAGTTTCATTTCTATTTTTCTATTATACACCCACTCTGTTACATATCTTTTTGTCTGTCTCTAATTTAATACGACATTTCATTACATTAAAACTTAAATACTTGCACCCGGAGGGTGCATATATTTGCTAGTTTATTTAAAATAATTTGGTTTGTTGGTTGATTTTGAAGGCTCTCGCAATGCAAGTGTGAAGAAAAGAAGGTAACTATAGTGTTGTTTGTTAACCTTTGATTTATTCTTGAATCACAGGTTAACAAACAACACCATAATTACCTTCATTTTTTTTACAGTTGCATTGTGATAGTCTTCAAAACTAACCAACAAACCAATATAAACACAATGCTTCAAGCAAATTATAAAACCCTTTTAAAATAATTTATTTTTCTAAAATATTTTTAGAGGTAAAATAATTACGTAAACTAGCAAAATAAATAACACCCTCCGGGCAGTGTAAAAGTTAATTTCTTAAAGATATTTTCTGAAGGGTTGGGAGTTAAAAATTCCATGTCAGAGAGTTTGTACCATTAAGTAAGTAAAATTATCAAAGGAGTAAAAATTATAAAACAATTTGAAATGGAAACTTAGTTCTGTCTCCCTCAAATAAAATGTTGCGTGTATCTATTAATTGTTAATCAAATAATTATTTTGAATATTTTACTCATAGATTTTACACAAAATTGTAATTATTTATTTATTTGTAAACATTTGGTTAATTTCATGTTACTGAAAAAACGGTGTGAGTAAAAAATGATTTTAAAAATTGATTGCAAATTTCGCAAATAATTTTTTCCATTTAAAGTAATACAATTTTTAAATTAATTTCATAGTTTATATAGTTTATTTATTTAAATAACATATAGTTTATTTATTATAATGTAAAGGATTCAAACATTGAATTATAAGGAACAGATTTCATCTATTTCATAAGTAATAATTGTTTTTTTTATTCTATGTATTGACGACTTTGGTAATTGTGACGTAGGCAATGACGTAGTTTTTGTTACAGACAGATAGAGACCTAATCTCTATCATTAATAGAAATTATATATCATATTATTAAAACTAAAAATAATGTAATAACTTTCGGACCACCCTGTCCAACTTTAACCTTAAATTGTTATATGAATGAATAAAACAAAAACATCTTCGGCCTAAAATAACCCAACAAGGGTTTACATGCCGTAAAATCTAACCAATCAACCACAAAGAAACTCGGAATATGATAAACTATATTATAACAAAATTTGAATATCCAACAAGAATGAATCGAACCAACCAACAAACTGAACAAAAAAAAAGAGAAATATGGAATTGAGTAAGTGTAATAATAGAGTAACGTCTGCTTAGTATACAATATTAATCTGTATCAGCGATGATGGCTGAGGTAAGTATTCATTTTAGTTTATAGTCCATAAGCTCTGTGATAGATGAGAATATAAGTGATATAAGAATATATGAGATATAAGTAAAATATTTATTGAACTTATGTAAAATATTTTCCAACAATTAGGCTTTCTACTAATTCTATGATTATATGACTTCCAAATATACAGGCTGTTTCAAATATATTTGTCGTGTTGGACTGCGATATTGTTGTAAGCGAGTTCGATCTCCAGTCGCTCTATTACGTTCATTTTCGGACTAATATCCTTGGGAAAGCTATGAATCCCCTCACCCTCCTACCTATGGGTAAAATAATATCACTGCTGTTTTTCTACAAAAGTGGCTTTGGTATTAAATAACTCACTATGGTTGATATGCTATTAATTCCAAAGCAAACGATTGAATGTATTTGAAATTATTTGAGATGTACGGAGTTTTTCAGAAAAATTATATCATTTCGTAATTTAAAAACCCAACAAATTTCGTACAAATTATCTCAAGTTTAAACAGCACGTGTAGAAACAACTCCAACTTCTACATTTGATATTTAAATGCCTCGTTTTTTTCTCCAGTGATGAAATTTCAAGTGGAAAGAAAGAGAGAAAAAAGGTTAGATTGAGAATTACCATATGATTCTATGACAGGGTTGTTAAGTTGAAATGGACGGTTGTCTATGATTTTCTCTCGAACATTATTGTTACGATTTTAACGGCCATTTTTAGGCTTCAAGTGAGAGCACTTTACAGTGGATATCCCTTATGTTAGGCAGTGGCTGATCCTTAGGGAAATATACTTTGTTTTTCCCTCGGTGTTCATTAGTGTTGGTTAGAATCCTTTGGTTGTTCCGGTGTTCTTTAGTGTTGGGCAGAATCCTTTGTGTTTCCTCGGTGTTCATTAGTGTTGGTTAGAATCCTTTGGTTATTCTTCGGTGTTCCTTAGTGTTGGACAGAATCCTTTGGTTGATCCTCGGTATTCTTTAGTGTTGGGCAGAATCCTTTTGGTTGTTCCTCGGTGTTCATTAGTGTTGGTTAGAATCCTTTGGTTATTCTTCGGTGTTCCTTAGTGTTGGACAGAATCCTTTGGTTGATCCTCGGTGTTCTTTAGTGTTGGGCAGAATCCTTTTGGTTGTTCCTCGGTGTTCCTTAGTGTTGGGTAGAATTCGTTGGTTGTTCCTCGGTGTTCTTTAGTGTTGGGTAGAATCCTTTTGTTTTTCCCTCGGTGTTCCTTAGTGTTGGGCAGAATCCTTTGGTTGTTCCTCGGTGTTCTTTAGTGTTGGGCAGAATCCTTCGTGTTCCTCGGTGTCCTTTAGTGTTGGCAGAATCCTTTCGTTGTTCCTCGGTGTTCCTTAGGTTGGGCAGAATCCTTCGTTGTTCCTCGGTGTCCTTAGTGTTGGGCAGAATCCTTCGTTGTTCTCGGTGTTCCTTAGTGTTGGCAGTTGTTCTCGTGTCCTTTAGTGTTGGCAGAATCCTTTCGTTGTTCCTCGGTGTTCCTTAGTGTTGGGCAGAATCCTTTGGTTGAGCAGAGTCCTTGGTTTCAGATCCGTTCGTCCGTGACGAATACGTGCAAATGATCGGCTTTCTAGATCGGCGATTAAATAGTTAACTAACCAAGTATTAGAACTATTGATTGGATGGCTTTAATCCACGCGTCCATGCAGAGTCTATAAGTTTAAAGGGTGGACTTCAGCACGCATTATATCCCAAAACAATCCAACAGTTATAAGATATAAGAACAATACACGACTAAAGTGATAACAATATTTCATTGCCGAAGATAACTTAATAGAAAAAATGCAAATATTGTGAAATAATGAGAATGAAAGTCAGTAAATGACGTCAGCGGTGAGTTGACGTGTAACGCATGCGTGGAAAGAGTGTGAGGAAATTGAAAACAAAATTATAATGAAAAAAAAAATTAGCTCAACGGGTGAGGGATGACGTGGATGTCACTGACCTTGACTTCTGATTGGTCGAGCCGGGACAACAGTCCAAAGAGTGAAAGAGATAGGGATGTTTGAAGGGGATGTATGGAAAGAGTTTGTTGGTTATTTGAAGGAGACAGACGCAAGATGTGGTCTGTCCTCCGAGACCATTTTTCGATGGGTAACTTGGGGCTGGAAAATAGAGCTCTGAAAAATAAAAACATGTAGTATTCTGTTTGTTAATTAAAACCTAAGCAACGTCACAAGACAAGACACCCCAAGAAGGAAGGTGTTCCAGACCCATAGAAGACCAGAAAATGACAGCCAGCCCAGATACCAAGACATAGATCAGCAGATAAGTAAAACAAGAAGTAAATAAGTATAGAAATTAATATCTACTCCTTAAACTGGACAACGCAACGTTTCAAAATAACAAGGCACAAAGAGGCGTATGCATGATTGTATAAGGGGAAATTTTGTATAGGCAAAAAGTGTTTGATAGGTAAAGTCTTAAGGCTGTTGATTTTTAGAGTAAAGTGTAACGCTTACTGATTTGAGAATGTTCTTGTGAGCCATGCACGCTGAATACCTGGGGGCAAAGCCCTCTGTCCTTTAAACAAAAGACGGGCAGGCTGGAGAGGAAAAAACCCTCTTTTGACATTAAAACAGAAAACTAGGAGCAAATCCCCGTTGTCCTGTAGCACAAAAGTGTTGTTACTGTTACATAATTATTGGATCCCTTATGCTTTTATAAGGTATTGTAGAAATCATAATGGGCGATTAGTGCAGCTGACGGCCTTGAGAGTGAGTGACAGCGTTACCTCACTCTGACCTTGCTTTCCGGGATAAACCGTGAGAACCGGAACCCCCATAGAAGGCCCTCTTCCGGTTTAAGGATATAGTCAGTTTAAGTCAGTTAGCAGGTAGGAGCTCGAAGGGATAAGTCGTGTTATACACGCGGTCCCTCAAACTGCGCAGATTGTCTGGGCTGGGGATTTACAAATAAAGTAACATCAACGTAAATCGAAGTCTTGTGTTTATTACCAAAAACTAACAATGACACAGGCTTCTGATAACGAGAAATCCCAACAGAAACCAGACCCGGAATCCCAAGAAAGACCAGACCTTAGAAGATATACCAGACCAAGATGTTTAGAAGATACACGATTAGAATAGCAAAGCCGGCCAGAAGAAGATACGACCAGAGTAAGAACTAAGAAGGGTATATAACGTTATATTGATTTGGGTTAGTGAAACCCCAGTATATAACATTACTTCTGAAAGCTGGAGGCTTTTTGACTGTCGCTTTCACTCTAAATAAGACTAACACGCTACCTAGTGGCGAACGGAAGAACCGTGGCAAGTAAGAATACAATCCCTACAACAGTATCAATTTACTTTTCAAGTGATCATATATTGTCTATTCTTATAATCTACTGTATTTGTGTTGAGTCGGTCAGCGATTATCTCCCTTTGTTCTTGGTGAGTCTCTTGTGAATAAGTCTCTTAAGTGAATGTTCTGTCTCTAGTGAGATAATCAATGCTGCATTAAAATAAATTCATCTATTTTATTCTCTTCATTCATAAAGTTTCTCTTGGGAAAATCTGTCCATTTTCTAAGATGAACGAAGATTTGTTGGATTTTTGAGGATATGATTGAAACCATTTTGAAATACACTTAACAATAAGATAAAAGAGAAAGGGTAAAGATTAATAGGAAATCTTGATTGAGAACTGCTTAGACACTTATCTATCTATCTACATATATATAAGGACAGTTGTGTGAAACTTTATGTCCGGAGGAAACTTCGAAAGTAAAACAATAAACGACAAAGGAAAAATATATATACACATTAAATATCACCAGGGCTTGTTTTTTTAGCAAAAATAATAGAGATTTGATTATTACTCGTGAAGATAATAAAAAAAATTAAATGATAACAGCATGGATTTTTTATTCATTTAATATTTAGATAGTAGACATTAACATTTCTTTTCAGAGTAGCTGGATTAATTTAGTAATAATAGATCTGCGGACTAACTTAAAAGATACCCCTCTACCCAGACGACGCCGGGTAGCCGCTGCTAGTACATTTATAAAGGGCAGTTGTTTGAATCTGTAGTCCGGAGGAAACTTCAAAATAAAACAATTAACGACAAAGTAAATATATTTACACATTAAATATCAACAGGGCTTGGTTTTTGAACAAAAATAATGAAGATTTGAGTTATATTTGGGAAATATTTTAAAATTCAAATTTGAAAATTTAGTGAAGGGAAAGTCATTGCATGTTATTTTTATTTATCTCCTTTTTGCATGTTTTTTTTTGTTTTGTTTTTTTTTTTTTAGTGGGGGGTTGCTTTGAAATATAGTATTGATTGATTGAATTAATTGCATCATTTATATCATTTTAAAAATTGTAAAATCATTGAATGGAAATGTCTTACTATATTGTTATATATTTCCGTGGGGACTTTTATGGGGCAACCAGCGAGGATCTCACTCACGATAAGTAATAATGGATCTGAGAGATTAACTTTTAAAAATCCCCCTCTACCCAGGTGACGCGGGTAGCTACTTCTAGTAGTGCATATGGTGCCAAATAACTGGTGCTTTCTGTAGAGGAACAGTCATGAAGGCGGTGGATAATGCCATTAATAAGTAATTGAACAAGCATAAATCTCTTTTCATGACCTCGGGTTGCTGAGGTCATTTAGGATTTGAGCTAAGTCGGGATAGGAGGGGGTTGTCGAAAAATTAATTTACTCGTTTCGCAATTTTATTTTTTCTAGATAGTCCTTTTCAGTCTCCTTGGTTGATTTTGAACAAAATCTTAGAAATAGAGAAACTTTACTTTCTTTCTTTTTTTGTACTTTCTTTCTTTCTTCTTTACTTTTTTCTTTCGTCTTTCTTTTCTTTCTTTCTTTCTTTCTTTTTCTTTCTTTCTTACTCTTTCTTACTCTTTCTTTCTCTTCTTTCTTTATTTTCTTTCTTTCTCTTTTTTCATTCTCTGAATACCTTCTTTTTACTTTCCTTTCTTTATTTTTCTTTCTTTCTTTCTTACATTCATTCATTTCATTCTTTCTTTCTTTCTTTCCTTCTTTCTATTTCTTTTTTCCTTTCTCCCTCTTTCTTTTCTTTTTTTCAACTTCAGTTTAAGGCGAACCTCCCATTTTCTTTTTCCTATCTCTTTTTCTTTCTTATTTCTTTCTTTTCTTTCTTTCTTTACATTCCTTCTTTCTTTACTTCCTTTCTTTTTTTTTTTCTTTCTTTCTTTCTTTCTTTTTTCTTTCTTTTTATCTTACTCTTTCTTTCTCCTCTTTTCTTTCATTCTTCATTCGTTTCATTCATTCTTTCTTTCTTTCCTTCTTTCTTTTTTCTTTCTTTCCTTTTTTTTCCTCTTTCTTTTCTTCTTTCAACTTCATGTTTACAGCGAAACCTCCAATTTTCTTTTCCTATTTTCTTTCTTTCTTATTTTTTTCTTTTCTTTTTTCTTTACATTCCTTCTTCTTTACTTTTCTTTTTTTTTTTTTTTTACTTTCTTTCTTTTCTTTCTTTTCTTTCTTTCTTACTCTTTTTCTTATCTTTCTTTCTCTTCTTTTCTTTCATTCTTCATCGTTACTTCTTTCTTTCTTTCTTCCTTCTTTCTTTTTCTGTCTTCCTTTCTTTCCCGCTTTCTTTTCTTCTTTCATCTTCATGTTTAAAAGCCGAGACCTTCCTTTTCTTTTCCTATCTTTCCTTTATTTAATTTCTTTTTTTAGTTTTTAACAAATTTAATTTAAAAAAGCATGAAAACCGTAAAGCATGACGAAATTCCTGCCTTGTTGACTGCAATATTTTTTTTTTTTACAATATTCGTGTTTTTTAATATCAAAAATCGCACGATTAGATACACGAAGTAATATATATTTAGCGAGGAGAATTTGTAATGTGGTTAGATAACCGGAAGAAGCAAATAAAACAAAATTAACAACCGGTTTCCAAACAGGACCTTGACATTTGTTCTCTTCCCAGATGTCGTTTGTGTTTGTTTTGTTTAACAGCATATCAACCGGTGGATTATTCAATGCCGAAAATTCTCACGTTTTGAGAGATTCGTAGCGATAGCTTCGAAGAAGAAAAAGAAATCTAAACTCAATCCTTTTTTTTTTTTTTTTTTTTTTTTTGGTAAACAAATTTTCTATTTAACCCATAGATGAACCTCACCATCATTTAACGTCATTCCCGGACATAGAGAAACTCAGCCATCGCCTTCTATAACCATATGATAAAAAGTTAAGGTTTTGCTATAAGGCTAATTTGGTCGGGACAGTCATCACAGGTGCTATGGGCTTGACGTGACCAGCCGATTAATCAGAGGGGGCTTCTCCGACTGAAGTAAGGCCAAAATGGAATGTTGCATGTCATGTACTGCTCAACCACAAGGATTCCGTCCTTAAGCATTATGTTCTCCACCCACTGTCTACAGGTGGCCCATTTTTTGAGGATCTTACCCCTCTGCAGAGGTGCATGTCGGTGTCTTCTAAAGCACCCGCCGACAGGGCTGGTGGTCGTTGATAACGCTGCCAGTTTACATCAAGGGATATTTTTTCACTCGTGATGATAGTAATTTTAAAGCAAATCTGTCGCTAGTTTTTTTCGGCGTTCATTTCTTTGTATTTCCTCACACACACACACACACACACACCATAACATATATATATATTATATATATATATATATATTAATATTATATGATGTGTTTAGGGAGTCCATGTGTGCTTCTTTATAGATACTAGCAAATATATGCACCCTCCGGGTGCAAGTATTTAAGTTTTAATATAATAAGATATCATGTTAAATTAGAAAGGCTAATGAAAACGAATAAGAATTCAGATAAACATATTTGGAACAGAGGGGGTATGATTGAAAAATAGAACAACTTTGAAATTAACTCTTTCCACATTTTCCCTTACTCCGTATTCAGTGGTAAATTTTCTCTAATTTAATATGTTAGTTAAAATAGGAAGTAAGAATTGATATTACAGTATTTCTTTTTCGTAATGGATTTCTTTTAAGATTTATCCTGAGATTGTTGCTCATATTCATTAATAGTAAGAACCAAACAATTAGAAATGCAATAATATTAAGCATATATTTATTAAAAATCAATTTTTTAAGATAATATTGCAAATTAGCCTTCCAATTCACCATGTATGACCGCTATTATTCTTGTAATATATACAATACAATTGGCAATTATCAGTATGTACGAATTGGTCAACAGTTCTTAATGTGTAATAACAATTTTATTAATAATTGGGTTTTAATTCAAAATAAATTATGCGAGAATGTGACGTAAAAAAAATAACTAAGGGAATTATGACTTGAATAGTAAATATA
>CM042164.1:85975835-85996062 GCA_023376005.1 Doryteuthis pealeii | reverse complement strand
CGAGCAATCGTACAAATATCATGTAGATATGGTCAACAGTCTTAATGATGTAAGCATTTTATTATAATTGAGGTTTAAAGTAAAAAATAAATATTACAGTGGAGAATGTGAATCCTATGTACAATAGTTTGATCAACTAATCTAGGTACTATCTATCTAGGTCGAATATTGGTAATTAGTTAAAGTGCTGACTCCTTGGTCTCATAGTTTCAGTCTTACCGGCAGTCAAACCGATTCGCCCTCACAATCTCTACATTATACGAGTATACGCACTGATATTCGCTTTCTCTCATGTTTTTTTCTGTTTGCTGGGTTTCAATTCCTCATGCATAGTTCTGGGTTCCATCTGATATCTTATCTACTTCTATCTATCTACTTTCTATTCCTTACTTTTGTTTAAGGCTCCTTTGTACTCTCTGGACTCTTATTCTGTCTATACTTCTCTCTCATTCTCTCTTGACTATTCATCGACTCATTCCTATCATGCGCTCGTGGCATCTATTGCTATCAAACCTACTACTCTCTTTTATTTATTCTCATTTTATTAGGGCCTCCTAGCTCTTGGCTCTCGCAAATTCTAAGAGACGATATTACGCGCCTATCTAGTTGGGATCTATCTATCTATCTATCTATCTACTGTATTTTAGGCTCTTTATACTTATTTCCTCTTCCTTCTTCCCTCTTCATCGTTCTGTACTTGTCTCGCCGCTCTTCGCCTGCTATCATTACTATCGACTAATTAACGCCTATCCATGAGTTGGGGATCTATTCTATCTATCTAATCTATCTCTATCTATTTTAGGACTCTGACTCTTGGTCTCGTGTCGTCATTCTAACGACTAAAATTACGCCTATCATAGTTGAGATCTATGCTGTCTTCTATCTATCTATGGTATTTTAGGCTCTGACTCCTTGGTCTCTCGTCAATTCTACGACTATTACGCCTATCATAGTTGGGATCTATCTATCTATCTTTCTATCTATCTATTTTAGCTCTGACTCCTTGGTCTCTCGTCAATTCTACGACTATTACGCCTATCATAGTTTGGGATCTATCTATCTATCTAATCTATCTATCTATTTTAGGCTCTGACTCCTTGGTCTCTCGTCAATTCTACGACTATTACGCCTATCATAGTTGGATCTATCTATCTATCTATCTATCTATCTATTTTAGCTCTGACTCCTTGGTCTCTCGTCAATTCTACGACTATTACGCCTATCATAGTTGGGATCTATCTATCTATCTATCTATCTATCTATTTTAGCTCTGACTCCTTGGTCTCTCGTCAATTCTACGACTATTACGCCTATCATAGTTGGGATCTATCTATCTATCTTATCTATCTATCTATTTTAGGCTCTGACTCCTTGGTCTCTCGTCAATTCTACGACTATTACGCCTATCATAGTTGGGATCTATCTATCTATCTATCTATCTATGTATTTTAGGCTCTGACTCCTTGGTCTCTCGTCAATTCTACGACTATTACGCCTATCATAGTTGGGATCCTATCTATCTATCTATCTATCTAATTTTAGGCTCTGACTCCTTGGTCTCTCGTCAATTCTACGACTATTACGCCTATCATAGTTGGGATCTATCTATCTATCTATCTATCTATCTATTTTAGGCTCTGACTCCTTGGTCTCTCGTCAATTCTACGACTATTACGCCTATCATAGTTGGGATCTATCTATCTATCTATCTATCTATCTATTTTAGGCTCTGACTCCTTGGTCTCTCGTCAATTCTACGACTATTACGCCTATCATATGGGATCTATCTATCTATCTATCTATCTATCTATCTATTTTAGGCTCTGACTCCTTGGTCTCTCGTCAATTCTACGACTATTACGCCTATCATAGTTGGGATCTATCTATCTATCTATCTATCTATCTATTTTAGGCTCTGACTCCTTGGTCTCTCGTCAATTCTACGACTATTACGCCTATCATAGTTGGGATCTATCTATCTATCTATCTATCTATTTTAGGCTCTGACTCCTTGGTCTCTCGTCAATTCTACGACTATTACGCCTATCATAGTTGGGATCTATCTATCTATCTATCTATCTATCTATTATTTTAGGCTCTGACTCCTTGGTCTCTCGTCAATTCTACGACTATTACGCCTATCATAGTTGGGATCTATCTATCTATCTATCTATCTATTTTAGGCTCTGACTCCTTGGTCTCTCGTCAATTCTACGACTATTACGCCTATCATAGTTGGGATCTATCTATCTATCTTCTATCTATCTATTTTAGGCTCTGACTCCTTGGTCTCTCGTCAATTCTACGACTATTACGCCTATCATAGTTGGGATCTATCTATCTATCTATCTATCTTAGGCTCTGACTCCTTGGTCTCTCGTCAATTCTACGACTATTACGCCTATCATAGTTGGGATCTATCTATCTATCTATCTATCTATCTATTTTAGGCTCTGACTCCTTGGTCTCTCGTCAATTCTACGACTATTACGCCTATCATAGTTGGATCTATCTATCTATCTATCTATCTATCTATTTTAGGCTCTGACTCCTTGGTCTCTCGTCAATTCTACGACTATTACGCCTATCATAGTTGGGATCTATCTATCTATATCTATCTATTTTAGGCTCTGACTCCTTGGTCTCTCGTCAATTCTACGACTATTACGCCTATCATAGTTGGGATCTATCTATCTATCTATCTATCTATCTATTTTAGGCTCTGACTCCTTGGTCTCTCGTCAATTCTACGACTATTACGCCTATCATAGTTGGGATCTATCTATCTATCTATCTATCTATCTATCTATTTTAGGCTCTGACTCCTTGGTCTCTCGTCAATTCTACGACTATTACGCCTATCATAGTTGGGATCTATCTATCTATCTATCTATCTATCTATTTTAGGCTCTGACTCCTTGGTCTCTCGTCAATTCTACGACTATTACGCCTATCATAGTTGGGATCTATCTATCTATCTATCTATCTATTTTAGGCTCTGACTCCTTGGTCTCTCGTCAATTCTACGACTATTACGCCTATCATAGTTGGGATCTATCTATCTATCTATCTATCTATATTTTAGGCTCTGACTCCTTGGTCTCTCGTCAATTCTACGACTATTACGCCTATCATAGTTGGGATCTATCTATCTATCTATCTATCTATCTATCTATTTTAGGCTCTGACTCCTTGGTCTCTCGTCAATTCTACGACTATTACGCCTATCATATTGGGATCTATCTATCTATCTATCTATCTATCTATTTTAGGCTCTGACTCCTTGGTCTCTCGTCAATTCTACGACTATTACGCCTATCATAGTTGGGATCTATCTATCTATCTATCTATCTATCTATTTTAGGCTCTGACTCCTTGGTCTCTCGTCAATTCTACGACTATTACGCCTATCATAGTTGGGATCTATCTATCTATCTATCTATCTATCTAT
This sequence comes from Doryteuthis pealeii, assembly GCA_023376005.1. NCBI lineage: Eukaryota > Metazoa > Mollusca > Cephalopoda > Myopsida > Loliginidae > Doryteuthis > Doryteuthis pealeii. Next base: position 85,992,611 of record CM042164.1, on the reverse strand, counting down.
TTTAGGCTCTGACTCCTTGGTCTCTCGTCAATTCTACGACTATTACGCCTATCATAGTTGGGATCTATCTATCTATCTATCTATCTATCTATTTTAGGCTCTGACTCCTTGGTCTCTCGTCAATTCTACGACTATTACGCCTATCATAGTTGGATCTATCTATCTATCTATCTATCTATTTTAGGCTCTGACTCCTTGGTCTCTCGTCAATTCTACGACTATTACGCCTATCATAGTTGGATCTATCTATCTATCTATCTATCTATCTATTTTAGGCTCTGACTCCTTGGTCTCTCGTCAATTCTACGACTATTACGCCTATCATAGTTGGGATCTATCTATCTATCTATCTATCTATCTATCTATTTTAGGCTCTGACTCCTTGGTCTCTCGTCAATTCTACGACTATTACGCCTATCATAGTTGGGATCTATCTATCTATCTATCTATCTATTTTAGGCTCTGACTCCTTGGTCTCTCGTCATTCTACGACTATTACGCCTATCATAGTTGGGATCTATCTATCTATCTATCTATCTATCTACTTTAGGCTCTGACTCCTTGTCTCTCGTCAATTATACGACTATTACGCCTATCATAGTTGGGATCTATCTATCTATCTATCTATCTATCTATTTTAGGCTCTGACTCCTTGGTCTCTGTCAATTCTACGACTATTACGCCTATCATAGTTGGGATCTATCTATCTATCTATCTATCTATCTATTTTAGGCTCTGACTCCTTGGTCTCTTGTCAATTCTACGACTATTACGCCTATCATAGTTGGGATCTATCTATCTATCTATCTATCTATCTATTTTAGGCTCTGACTCCTTGGTCTCTTGTCAATTCTACGACTATTACGCCTATCATAGTTGAGATCTATCTGTCTATCTATCTATCTATCTATTTTAGGCTCTGACTCCTTGGTCTCTCGTCAATTATACGACTATTACGCAAGTGTACCTTACAGGAATATTCTCTTTTTGTTATAAAAAAAAGACAACAAACACAGTTTTCCGTCTGCTATTGTTCCTACCTTCATTTCATTCATATTCTCTTACTTGTATACAATTGATCTCTCTCTCTCTCTCTCTCTCTCTCTCTCTCTCTCTCTCTCTCTCTCTCTCTCTTACTCTCTCTCTCTCTCTCCCCTCTCTTTATTTCAATGAGTTCATTTTTCACCTACCTTCTCTTTTGTGTCTCTTTTGTCTCCCCCCCCCCACACACTTGCCACTCCTCATTCCTTCATCCTACGTGCCAAAACAAAAATCACCATCAATCCTGCGTGAAGAAATCGATTAAAATCGCCATTTTTCCATCATTTTTTCATTTCATTATTTTATTTTTTGATTTGATTCTAATTTTTATCGCGTTCATTGTTATTAGATTTACATTTTTTTTCAACTGAGTTCTTCTTCTTCTTCTTCTTCTTCTTCTTCTTCTTCTTCTTCTTCTTCTTCTTCTTCATTTACTCCATCCACCCTCCATCCCTACTTACCCTCGTCTCTTTTCAGAAAAAAAAAAAAAAAAAAAGATTCCGCCAAATAAAAATGTTGTCATCGATTAAATATTGACGTCAGACGCGTTTAAAAATAAAACGCCAATTAATGACATTTTTACACACCACGTGACCATCAGCCTCTTACCATCACTCATCATGCGCCATTTTTTTGTTCTATTTCAATATGGCGTCCTCTACACTTCTAGGCGACGGTGGAATTTTATTTAATTGCAATAAGAATGCATTGTGTTTTCTGTTCACCGAGTCTGTTTTTTGTAAAGAAAATACTTATATATATCCAACATGTAATTGTTAAGATGGGGTCTATATTTAGAGAAGCGCTGGCATAGTATTTTTATAAACTGCTTGCATATTTATCTTGGTACAAAGGTATATAGCACCCAGTGAGACTCGAACCCACTACCAAATGTTATTTTTAGTTTGGTTACCATTACATCACGCGAGGAAGTATTAATAGCATCCACCCTGGTACAAAATCAGGACTATGTAGCACCCAGTGAGAATCGAACCCACTGAAAATTTGTTTGTTATCTTGGTTTGCTAAGCCGCGCGGGAAAGAACTAATAACATCCAGCTTGTTTGTTGTTTTTGTCATCCTTCCGTTTGCTAAAGACGATAGCGTAGTCTCCATTTTTTAACTGCATCTGCGCGAGTGGCTGAACAGGACACGTTTTGAATGGCAATCTCTGGTGCAGTGACTGCAAACAAATGGTGATGCTTGCTGGAGGTGTTGTTGTCTCTCTTTCCTTCTGGCTCTCTTTCCTGTGGTGGCTTTTTCCTCTCTTTTTTCACCCCTTTTCGTCCTTTATTTGACAAGGAGGCGTCAGGTTTCTCTGTTCTCTGCACCAAGCTGTCGGCGAAGATGTGGCATGTCTTCATGTCCTTCTTGCAAACGTCTTTAAAACGTAAGCGTTGTTTCCCTACCGGTTGGGAGCTTTCTACCAATTCGCCATAGACTAGGCCTTTGGAGATGCTGCCTTCGTCCATCCTCCTGACATAGCCAAGCCAGCGCAAGCGACTCTCGCAGATGATGGCGAATATGTTGTTTATATTTGATCGTTCCAGCACGTCTGTGTTGGGCACTTTGTCTTGTCAATGAATGCGTAGGATGTGTCATAGGCATCTGAGATAAAACTGTCCATTCCACTCGTGGCTTGAGAATGTGGCCCAGGTTTTACTACTGTAGAGGAGTGTACTGAGAACGCACGCCTTGTAGACGCGCAGTTTGGTTTTCTTAGTAAGGCTGGCATTGTTCCAGACTCTCTGGCTCAGTTTGGCTATAACTGCCGTTGCTCTCGCGATTCTGCTGTTGACTTTACTATCAGTGGAAACTGATTTGGCAATGGCGGACCCGAAGTACTTGAAGCTCTCCAAGCCTTCCAGGCTGCAGTTTGGTACAAAGTCAGAACTTTGTAGCACCTAGTGAGAATCGAACCCACTAACAATTTATTTGTTATCCTAGTTTGCTGACCATTTCAATAAAAAAAAGATAGAAAAATACTTGGACCATGACAGAGAACGACAGTCGAACATGAGGGCGACAGTGATACCAATGATATTGGTAGTACCATCACAACAATTCCACAAAGGTTTTGAAAAAAGACTGGGTAATTAGAAATCAAGGACAGAATTGAGACCATCAGCATTGTTAAGAACGGTTCGAATATTGAAGATACCTAGAGACCTAAGGAGACTTCCTGCCACTTAGACTCCACTGAAAGACCACCAAAAACAGCGCAAGGAATGAAATAATAATAATGATAATGATAATATCTCAGGAGAACTAGAAAACTTCTAGAAACCAAACTTAACAGCAGAAATCTAATCAAAGGAATCAATACCTGGGCTGTCCCCATTATAAGATACTCAGGACCATTCTTAAAATGAACAAAAGAAGAACTCAGACAGATTGTTCAAAGGACGAGAAAATTAATGACCATGCATAAGGCTCTCAACCCTAGAGACAGATTATATGTGTCAAGAAAGGAAGGGGGAGGAGGTCTTGCCAACATGAAGGACTGCGTAGAAACCACAATCCAACAACTCGAAGACTACACAAAAAAGAGCAAAGACAGATTACTTATGGCGGCCAACAATAGTAGATGTGTATAAACAGAAAAACAACAAAGACTAGAAAACAAAAATAGGAAGAAAAACAATTATATGGACACTTCAAACGACAAATCGGAGAGGTTGCACATGAAAAAACCTGGACGTGGTTAAGAAAAGGAAACCTTAAAAGAGAAACTGAATCACTAATAATTGCTGCACAGAATAATGACATAAGGGCAAGCTATATCAAAGCAAAAATTGATGAGACCCAACAAAATAGTAAATGTAGACTATGCGGTAATAGAGATGAGACCGTAAAGCATGTACTATGCGAATGTAGCAAACTAGCACAACGAGAGTACAAAACTAGACACGACTGGGGCTGGGATCCACTGGGAATTATGCACAAAAATTAAATTTTGGCCATACAACAAAATGAAATATGCATAAACCAGAATCTCTTCTTGAGAACGAAACCATAAAATTCTCTGGGACTTTGAAATAAAAACGGATCACCTTATCGCAGCAAGAAGACCACACCTAGTGTTGATAAACAAAAAAGAAAGAACTTGTCAACTGGTGGATTTTGCAGTGCCAGCAGATCACAGGGTGAAGCTAAAGGAAAATGAAAAAATGGACAAATATCTGGACCTTGCAGAGAACTGAAAAAGTTATGGAATATGAAAGTCAAAGTGATACCAATTGTAGTTGGTGCACTTGGAACGGTCACAAAAGGATTGGAAAAGTGTTTGGAAAGTCTGGAAATCAGAGGAAGGATTGATACCATTCAGAAAACTGCACTGCTGAAATCTGCCAGAATGCTCAGAAGAGTCCTGGAGACCCGAGGAGACTTGTTGTCTCTCAGACTCTAGTAAAAGACCATCAGCTAAAGCTGATGTGAAACAATCGAAAGGAGTGAAAATAATAATAATAATAATATAATACAAAATTAAGCATGCCTTGGAATTTGTACAAAGCTACAAGTATGCAGAAAGCCGTGATAATCGAACTCACTATTTATTAGAAATTAACTCGCGAGATTAGCTTGTTAACCATTACACCAGGAAGAGACGTCTGAATCTAAGAAATTTAGATGGTAAAAAGAACCAATTTCATCCCATAAAACGGAAATTAATTTTTATTGAAATATCTCTCAGACGTTTTATGCAAATAACAAATTTATTGTCATTTAAACGGACAGAAAACTTGCACTGGAAAAAGTTAATCGTTAAAATCCGATATTGCTGTAAAAAAGACACAGGCATTTATATATATATATATATATATATATATATATATATATATATATATATATATATATATAATAAAATAAAAAATCATTTTTTCAAATTTCTATATCAATTATTAAGTTGCGCCTATCTTTTTGTCAAGTTCTTCCATTCTGAGTAGAAAAGAGGCACCGGTAGTGTAATGGTAATCCTCGCTGGAACTGGACACAAGTTTCAATCCTGGATACGGCTTTCCCCAAAACGTTAATACCATTGGGAAATGTATGAATCACACTATTTTCCCTGGCGATATGAGTAAATAGTAGGACAGTGGTTTTTTTTACCTTAGTATGGCAACAGGTCTAGAAGAATGAAAATTCTGATTTGATTTTTAAAAAATCTGCTTTAAAACTGACCCTGTGTCACATCACATTTGGGTAATATGTCTATGCTCATTTAATGAAAGATTTCTCAACACTAATCTTTTTTTTACAAAAAAAAAAAAAAAAAAAAAATACACTTTATAAATACTAATTTATTTGTGTATCAATTTTGTTTTTGTGAACATTTTTTTTTATATCAGGAAGCTTGTGAAATGTATAAGTGAAATAAAAAAAAACAAAGTTCGAATACTAAACCGTTGTTTTTTCTTTGGTTAGCTTTATTTTTTCAGATATTTCGGGAGATGTTTGCTGGCAGCCGGTGGGGACAAGATTCAGTTCCTTTCGGGGCTGATCTGCCTGGGGTGCCCGTTGGAGACTTGGTCTAAAAAACTGAGTGAAATCTGAAGTATTTTTTAAATTTGTTAAAAACTGAAAACTGATCTTGAATGCTTGTAAGAATTTTCCTGGTTGAGTTCAATAAAACATTTAAGTAAAAAAAGTGTATATATATATATATATATATATATATATATATATATATATATATAATATATATATTATGAAATGCAGTGCTACCCATTAATTCATGTGACACTACCGTTGCCAAACTGCATTGGTCCTTTACCTTTCCTTTGGATAACAGCGGCAGTGTGGAGAGCGGTATTTGCTGCATGGGCAACAGCTCATCCTCCATATAAACCCGCCCAGACTATGTAGTTAAAAAAACAACAAAAAAACTTGACACTACTTCCATCGTCTCTCGTAGACGGAAGGCTGCCAACCAGCCAAACATTTATGAAGGTATTTTTTTGACAATTCTGCGTAGAAAAATGAAATTGTTCATTATCTGTCAATATCAGTCTATTCATATCTATCAATATATCTGTTTATCTAGCTTGTTCATTATCTATCAATATATCTATTTACCTATATATCTAGCTTGTTCATTATCTATCAATATATCTATTTACCTATATATCTAGCTTGTTAATTATCTATATCAGTCTTTCTCTCTCTCTCTCTCTCTCTCTCTCTCTCTCTCTCTCTCTCTCTCTCTCTCTCTCTCTCTCTCTCTTTACACACACACACACACACACACATATATATATATGGTTCATTATCTTTCAATATCAGTCTTTTCATATCTATCAATATATCTACTTATCAATATATCTAGCTTGTTATCTATCAATATATCTATTTATCTATATATCTAGCTTGTTCATTATCTATATCAGCCTTTCTCTCTCTCTCTCTCTCTCTCTCTCTCTCTCTCTGTGTTTACACACACACACACACACACACACACACACACACACACACATATATATATATATATATATATATATATATATATATATATATATATATCAAAATATCCTAACCGATTAGCAATGTATCAACAACTTGAAACTTGAGAACAACAATATTTGATAATTTCCATTGAAGTTTCACAAAACAAAAATTCAAATTTAATTTCTGATTCTTGAATTTCGACAAAGCGTAAAATCTAAAGGACATTATTTTTCCTTTTTCGATGAAATGCAAACTCAGTTGTTTAGAACAGATCCCTTTGATAGAATTGAACAAATATTATCTGTGTGAATATGACCAGATAATGATAAACATTAAATCGAATTAGAACTTAAGATGTCACCGAGGACAAATCCTTCTGCGCATATTTGCAGATATGCCACCGAAAATTGATGATGGCAAAAGTTCCTTTAATCGTCCTGTTTAATAAACGTAACATTTCTATAGGAAAATAGACAGGGAAGTTTGTGTAGCTCCGAACACTCAAAAGTCGTATCATCGGCGCCTAAACCGGTAACTCCACAGGTTTTTTTTGGTAAGGAGGGTGGCTAGACACCATGCAGATTGTAAAACAATACCTGTAAAATTCAACAATTTAAATGGAATTTAAATCAATTGAAATACAAAAGAAATGATGAAAAACGTTGATTGACAGATGATTTATTTCGTTATTGAAGTATTAACAAAAAGATATTTCAAGTTAACCCTCTCTGACCACCAACCCCAGGGGTCGTCTGTATGCTCAGGCTGGGAACTACTGCATTGGGACCATTTCAGTGTTAACCTGTTCTAAGAAGAGGTAATTTGCTTTGAAGAACGAACCAAATCGGTTTTGAGGGATCTTTAATTACACTGTACTTGAGTTAAAAAGCTGTTTGAAAAATGAGTTTAAAATGTCTGAATACCCAACAAGAATGAATAAAACAATGGATCCCCGCTGGATGTCCCATTAAAATCCCTATGTAAAAAAAGACCTTGCATTGATCCAGCCAATCTGAAAATAAATGTTAATGTCTACTATTCAAAATATTGAATGCAAAAAAAATTCCATTCTGTTATCATTTAAATTTTATTTTTTAACTATCTTCACGAACATAAATCAGATCTCTATTATTTTTGCACAAAAACCAAGCCCTGGTGATATTTGATGTGTATATATTTACTTTGTCGTTAATTGTTTTATTTTCGAAGTTTCCTCTGGATCTATATAGACACACGTCTGCCCTTTATATATGTACTAGCAGCGGCTAGTAGAGGGTAGAGAGGGAGTTTTTTAAGTTAGTCCTGCAGATCCATTATTACTGAATCGTGAGTTGAATCCTCGTGGGATGCTTCATTTAAATCCCTATGTAAAAAAAAAAATAATAGACATTGTATTGATCCAGCTACACTGAAAAGAAATTTTAATGTCTACTATCAAAAATATTAAATGAAAAAAAAAATCCATGCTGTTATCATTTAAATTTTATTTTTTTAACTATCTTCACGAATATAAATCAAATCTCTATTATTTTTGCTCAAAACCAAGCCTGGTGATATTTGATGTGTATATATATTAATTGTTTTATTTTCGAAGTTTCCTCAGGACAGACATATACATACAACTGCCCTTTATATATGTATAGATAGACGATAACATTTCATTGAAAATGTCTGGGTCATTTAGAATCTTGAAATGAAAAAATATCGAGCAAATCTCCTGCAAGGAAGATTTGATTCAGTGTCTTAAATGTAGACTCATTCGAATAATCTCTCGCGAATTGATGTGGTCATATGATACTTCAAAGTATAAAAACCAAAATCAAAGAATGAGACAACCAACGAGTTATCTGTTGCATAAAATATATTTGTCAGTCGATCAGAAGCAATATTGGATAAATAAACATTTTTGTGGCTGTTACAATATTTTGTGCCATCCTGCAGGCTCTAAGTAAGAGCGCTTGTCCAGTGGAATTGGATCATTGGTAGTCCTCTGATAATGGATCCTTTTTATTCTTCTGGTAAAGAGTCCTCAGTTCCTTCGTCAATGGTCGTAAGTTCCTCCTCAATGATTGCAAGTGAACTGTGGCAAGTATCAGTGTTTAAGTAGTGAATCAGCCATGCATTATGGTTGTTGATTGGCCGGAGGGATAAACTACGTGACCTTGGCTAGCCTTTAAATCCAGGTAGGGGATTGGAGCACACCTTATATCTAGAAATATTCCAACAGTGGCTAAAAATTATCAAGCGTTCATTACTTGAGTACGTGTGGCCATTTCAGGGTTAAGATTCTTCGTGGTATAAAATTTGATTTTCCTTAAAGTAAAAAGATGTAGTATCAGTGTTAATCCTTGTCTGTTGATCTGTCTCCAAAGCTGTTGATCTCAGATTTTATCCTTTCTTGAAGTAGAAATGACTTGTATCAGAGTTTATCTTGTCTTGAGGTAGACAGTTGTATCATACTTGTCTGTTGGTCTGTCCTTCCAGCGAGTAATTTTAGGACAATTTATCAACGCCTTTAAATCGTAAATTAAATACATGTTTGAGCGTTTTTGATTGACCAATTCAGCCAACGCTGATTTGGAACCGTCGGTAAATATAAGTTGTCGTCAGTAGCACATCTTATACCTAAAATTCTCCAACACACACACACACACACACACACACACACACACACACACACACATATATATATATATATATATATATATATATATATATATATATATATATATGAACATTTTGAAACATCCCAGGGTGAAAAGTACAAAAGATACTTTCAGTGTTTCATAGTGTAATATACTTTGTTTTATAATTATAATATCCTTTCAGCTAGTATATTAGGTCTGAGAGCTGTCAACTGTTCCTTATAAACATTCATCTTAATTCCACGGAATATTTATAATCTTTCCACAGATTATCTAACATTGCCATAAAAGAGTTTAGAGATGGGGCATTCACTTTTGATGATGGTAGTTAATTACATGTATTCACCACTCTGTTACTAAAATAATTTTGTCTTGCATTTCCTTTACAACCTTTTTTAAGAGTTTTAATTTATGACCCCTGATATTGATATTTTGAGCAATGTTTAGTAGATCAAAGTTTGTTGAATAAAAACCATGTGTATATTTGTAGACCTCAATCATATCCCCTCTTGTACATCAATAAACCAAACTTAGTAAGTCAATCTTCCTAAGTCTTTTTTCATATGAAAGGTTTTTTAAAATCATTCATTACTTTAGTAGCTCGCCTTTATTCATCGCATTTCGATTGACTGATTGCAGTAGCCATATAGAGCTGAATGAACGCTAATACACTTCAAAGATTTCCCTAACATAGAGAAATTAATGTCTCTGGAAACGTTCATCAAGACGGTTACAGGCAAACGATTTCACAGATTTATTTTGATTGATTGATTGCTGAGTAAACGCCACTACACTTCAAATATTTCCCTAACATGTTCCGAAGTCTTTCTTCATATGGAAGGGTTTTTAAATCATTCACTACATATATATATATATGAGTACACAAACATGTCTGTCTGTCTGTCTGTCTGTCTCTCTCCCTCTCTCTTTATATATATATATATATATATATATATATATATATATATATATATATATGAGTACACAAACAGATTGTTTGAGATGGTGATAGCGGACAATTTTTGGGAGAATATGTGCTTAATTAAAGTCATATGTGTGTACGGGAAACAAGTGGTTTATTGATTAGTCATAGAAAATGGGCTCATCGACCCGAGTTCAATTCCTGGACACTAATTCTTTTGGGAAAGTTATGCATCCAACTTCTCACCCACCTGCTATGGGTAAATAAGCTTGACCAGGTAATCAGTCTAGGAGAAGGAAAACTAAGAATTTAAAATCTGTTTAAGAAATTGACCTTGTGGCACATCCTGGTCATGCGGTGGGGTTGGTATATATATATATATATGAGGCCTAATAGGCTGAAATGTACATACAGAGATTGATTTTTCTCCATTTGTTTAGCCTTACATTTGAATAGGTATGTCCGCATAATTCATTAATTATCAATTAATTAATTTTCAAATATAGGTACGACTTCAATTAAGCACATATTCTCCCAAAAATTATCCGCTAAAAAAGCCATATCAAACACATTGTTTGTTTACTTCTCATATATATATATATATATATATATATATATATATATGAATATGATATAATGAAAAAACAAAAGATGTTTACAACTGAATGGGCTCATCAGGAGAGAAGTGTGCAAACCGTTTCGGGGCCTATCTCTCGACGGTTTTAAAAGCAACACCGGCCCATCCTCACTGATATGAGGACCCTTCGCAATATAATGCATCGACCGCACGTGGGTCGGTCATCAACAAAAATAAGACGAGAAAAATGACCGTTAGTAAAACAGAACGCTGCTAGTCAAACGTTGGAATTAATCAAAAAATCATATTTTTCATATATATATATATATATATATTAAAGTAAAAAGTAAAGTCGTCGGGGCGGCCTAAAGTCGGTATCAGCCAGTCAGCGAGGGAGTATATCCCCTTTTCAATAGCGCTAGACCAAGGAGATTGTATTTAGCATCTGAGGTGGAGCACCACACCTACCATCAGCTCCTTACTTTACCGCACAGATCCCTGTGCTACTCATACGCTGAGTTGGCGAGGATATATATATATATATATATATATATATATATATATTTAGGATAGACTTACTTAAGTAAGTCTATCCCAAGTAAGAGGCAAAGTGGAATGTTACATGTTATAGACTGTTCTGCCACCAGGATTCCGATATTAAGCATCACGGGTTGCCAACAGGTGGCCTTATTCTCTAGAGGTGCAGTCAGCTTATTCTACAGCCTCAGCCGACAGGGCAGAATGTTAATAACTGTTTTGTATTTACCTTTTTACTTTTGTCGATTACTGTACACTCTGCTTTCTGCAAAGTCTGGCGACTGCACTTTTATATATTTCACATCTTCATCCTTTTTTTGTTTTGTTTTGTTTTTGTTTTGTTTTTATCCCCCTGCACATTTTTTTTTCTTTTTGGTTTTCAGTCATCGTTGCATCTTTTCTGTCTACAGAACTTTGTTTTAATAAACATTCCCTAACAGACATTTTATCTACAAAACTCAAGTCGACTTATTTTCGTCTTTGTTCCGAAATTTCTTTTTACCCATTTTTGCATTCTCCATGTTTTCTTAGATTGTTTGCATTGCACACGGCCTTTTCTCTTCTTTTACTTCGACGCGTCTTACCATTTTATATTTCTTTTCTTTTTTTTATTCTTCTTGTTCAAAGTTTTGTCAGTTTGTCCGTTGGCCATTATTTTAATTAAATCTCCTCAAGTCTTAATCCTATTGGCCGACAAAATTTTTCTCTTCAAGAAACAAAACAGCGAATGATAAGATTCACTCATTTCAACTCTTTTCTCTTTGGTTTTCTATTTTAAAAGATCTTTCTTTCTTTCTATCTTCCTTCCTTTCTTTCTATCTTCCTTCCTTTCTTTCTACTCTTTCTTTCTTTCTTTCTTTTCTTTCTTTCTTTCTTTACACTACTAATACTGCAACTACATTACTTCTTACAATATTCTTCTTCTTCTTCTTTTTCTTCTTTTTTTCTTTTTCTTCTTCGTCCCATTACAATCTTCTTCTTCTTCTTCTTCTTCTTCTTCTTCTTCTTCTTCTTCTTCTTCACCCCATTACAATATTCTTCTTTCTTCTTCTTCTTCTCTTCTTCTTCTTCTTCTTCTTCTTTCTTCTTTTCTTCTTCTCCCCATTACAATCTTCTTCTTCTTCTTCTTCTTCTTCTTCTTCTTCTTCCTCTTCGCCCCATTACAATATTCTTCTTCTTCTTCTTCTTCTTCTTTCTTCTTCTTCTTCTTCTTCTTCTTCTTCTTCTTCTTCTTCTTCTCTTCTTCTTTGCATTCTTCTCTTGCATTCTTCTTCTTCTCCCCATTACAATCTTCTTCTTCTTCTTCTTTTCTTCTTCTTCTTCTTCTTCTTCTTCTTCTTCTTCTTCTTCTTCTTCTTTGCATTCTTCTTCTTCTTCTTCTTCTTATTTTTCTTCTTCTTCTTCTCCCCATTACCATATTCTTCTTCTTCTTCTTCTTCTTCTTCTTCTTTGCATTCTTCTTCTTCTTCTTCTTTGCATTCTTCTTCTTCTTTGCATTCTTCTTCTTCTGCATCTACTCTTTATTTAAGAATTATTTTTGGCGGGAAATTCTACTCGAATTCTTTCGCTTTTTTTCTTTTTCTCCTTCATTTAATTCATTTTCTCTCTTTTTATTTACATCCTTATTCCTTTTCAAATTTTTCTTTAGTCTTATGTCCGGATAAACACTCCAAATTAGATTTTCATTCCACGTTTTTTCCTTCTCCCCTTATTTCACTCTCTTTCCACTTCATTACCCCCTCCCTTAACGCCACTTCTTTCGATCTCTTTCTTTTATTTCTCATTTGTTTTCTTATTTAATTCCTTTTTTTCCCGTCGTCGTTCAACCCTTGATCAAATTTCCTTCTTTTCGCCACTTAATTTTTTACGCCGCCATTCCAACCACAAATTTACAATTTTCTTTTGATTGTCGTCGGCCATCTTTTATTTTCCTTCTTTTTCTTTTTTTTCTTTTTCTTTTTCTTTTTCTTTTTCTTTTCTCTTTATATTGACCTTTATCTTTTCCATTTCTCGGTCTCTGCATTTAGTAGTTTCTTTTCTCTTCGTTCTTTTCTTTTTTTTTCTTTCTTTCTCTTCGTGTTAAGTTTTTTTTTGCTCGGGATTTTTTTGGGGGCAGGAAATGAAAAATGATTTAATCGTGAAAGGAGAGAAGTCGATAAAGTTTGCAGACAAGAAATGAAAATTAGAACGAAAGAAAGAAGCGGCATTTAAAGAGGATAATAAAGCGGGGGGGGGGGTCACAAAAGAAAATAATAATAATAATAATAATAATAATAATAATAATAATAAGAAGAAGAAGAAGAAGAAGAAGAAGAAGAAGAAGAAGAAGAGGAAGAGGAAGAAGAAGATGAAGAGGAAGAGGAAAGAGAATAAGAAGAATAGCTAAAAAGAAGAGAAGTTTAAAAAGATGGCAGATGAGTGAAGAAGAAGAAGAAGAAGAAGAAGAAGAAGAAGAAGAAGAAGAAGAAGAAGAAGAAGAAGATATCAGTGGAAAAGAATCTGAAATTGAAACAGCAAACAGAAAAACATGAGAAAGAATAACATCTATATAATATAATGGAGATTGTGGGTTTGTCTGCCTGTAACTGAAACTATATTACTATTCAAGTCACAATTCCCTTAGTTATTTACATCACATTCTCCATGATTTTATTTTTTATTTAAACCTCAATTATTAATAAAATTGCTTTACATCATTAAGACTGTTGACCATATCTACATGATATTTACCGCGTACCCCACTTGTACGGGTCAGGCACAAAGTCCCTATTAACGTGGGACCACCCACAAACCGAAGCTCATGGAGTGGCAGGTGCAAAAATTGCGTCGATCCCGTCGGCATTCCCCCTCAAGGGGGGCGCCTCAGGCACTGGGCAATAAACCCAGCCCTGCCCCTTTAAATCAAGGGGGCAGGTGTTGCCTGGGGAGATGGCCCCCTGGGATCGACGCTGTTAATTATATCAATGGTCCAGAGGCCGAAGCCACTGTTGACCATATCAACATACTAATAACATGCAATTGTATTTATATATACAACAAAATAGCGGTTTACAGTTTGAACGAGAAGGCTAATTTGCATATTGATATTTAAAATTTTATTTTAATAAATATATGCTTGGTATTATTGATTTCTAATTGTTTGGTTTTATCTTAAGAAATATAAACAAAAATCTCGTGGATAAATCTTAAAAGAAATTTATTTACAAGAAGAAATAACTGTAATATTATCGTTTACTCCCTATTTTAACTAAATAGTTAAATTAGGAAAAGTTACCAATGAAAGAGGGGAGTAATGGAAAATGATGGAATAGTTAGTTTCAAAGCTGTTCTATTTTTCGATTATACCCCCTCTGTTGCAGATCTTTTTATTTGCGTTCTTAGTCAGTTTCATTAGCCTTTCTAATTTAATATGATATTTTATTATATCAAAACTTAAATACTTGCACCCGGAGGGTGCATATATTTGCTAGTCTATATAATGTCTCTCTATCTCGACATATTCATATCTATCTATCTATCTATCTATCTATCTATCTCGGTATGTTCATATCTATCTATCTATCTATCTATCTATCTATCTATCTATATATCTTTCTCGGCTTGTTCATATCTATCTATCTATCTATCTATCTCGGTATGTTCATATCTATCTATCTATCTATCTATCTATCGGTATGTTCATATCGATCTATCTATCTATCTCGGCATGTTCATATCTATCTATCTATCGATCTATCTCTCTCTCTCAATATGTTCATATCTATCTATCTATCTATCTATCTATCTCGGTATGTTCATATCTATCTATCTATCCATCTATCGATCTATCTTATCGTATGTATGTCATACCTTCACCGCCTTCCGGACAGAAAAACAGCCACCTCCTAAAATGATGAGATGAACTGAAACTCGATAACTTCACGGGAGTCACCAGAACAAATATAAAATAAACTCATCAATTATCTGTGTATCATTTTCAATAAAGTTAGTGGTCTAATGATACTCATAATGATACCTGAGGGCAGAAATAGATATATAACTTAAAATGGCCGACTTTTAAGCCCTTTTCTTCACCATATATATATATATTATATATATATATATATATATATATAATATATATATGTTCATATTCTCTCCCCCCCTCTCTCCCTCCCCCTCTCTCTCCCTCCCCTCTCTCTCTATCTATCTCTTTACGGCCAAATCCCACTGAAACATAGTTTCCCTCTAGATCGCCGAAATTTAGAAGCAATTAGCCTGTTCAATACTTAAGCAACGGCAGGTACTGTAAGCAACATGAGTCCTTTGTTTATCTAAATTACTTCATTCGGTATTAAATGCCCCAAAAAGGGTTGATATGCCGAAAAAAATACAAAAACGTCAACAAAAAAACCCAACCCAAACAAACAAACAAAAAAACATCTATCTCAGTCTGTTTATACCAATCTATCTATCAAACTTGGCATGTTCATATCCATCTATCTATCGATATATCTATCTCGGCATGTTCCAATCTATCTATCTATCTATCTATCTATCTTATTTTGTTAATATCTATCTTCATGACCCTGTTCGTATCTGCCTATTTACTGATACATAGTACTCCGATGAGTGACGGGGGTATTTACATATGAATCTGTTAGGAGGTTATTCGTAGTATCCATGAAATCGCCCTAACTTCGCATCTCCAAAATTATTTTACCGTCTTGGTGTAATTAATATTCCAATTGTTTAGCTTTACGTTGGAATCAAGGCAAGCTTTACACTTTGATGCAGCCTAACGTAAAGTTATGGACAAATAAAACCAAACAAAGTTCAGAAAAGAATAAAACAGCATCAACAGCATCAGCAACAGCATCAGCAACAATAGCAAAAACAACACAAACAACCAAAAGTTAGGACCGTCCGCCTGGGAACCCAAAGGTTCCTTGTTCGAAACCGGCCCTCGCCAAGCGTATGAGTAGCACAGGGATCTGTGGTGTAAAGTAAGAAGCTGATGGTAGGTGTGGCGCTCCATCTCAGACGGAAAAATCTTCTTGGTGTAGCGCTAATGAAAAGGGAATAGACAACCTCGCTGTCTGGCTAATACCGTCTTTAGGCCGTCCCAACGATTTTACTGGATACCAACACTTTTTTAAATTTATGTCGAAAACGTTTTTGTTTTATTTATTCTTGTTGGGTATTCAGATTTTTAAAAACTTATTTTTATCTATTTAACCGATAGATAAGACTCTAAATTGGGACTACCACCTCAGGACAGAGTGGTGATCCCATTAGCTTCAAAATTAGAACATCGCCACTGGGTACAGTTTAAGATCATACTCAGGACACTGATTTCTTATGAAAAAAACAACAACTCATTTGTTATAAAAAAAAGGACACTGCGGCATCGTCTTTAGTAGATGGAAGGATGCTAACAACAAGATATAAAAATTGGAGGATAATACTTAGAATTATTATTCTTGATAAACCAAATAAGATATATAGTAAGGAAGACGTCATCACAAATCCAGTGTCTAGATAAAAAAAAATTGGAGGACGTATCCCCAAAGACCTACGGTATGGTGAGTTAGTAGAGGGCATCCAACCGGTAGGGAGACTGCGCTTTA
>CM042164.1:85965835-85973335 GCA_023376005.1 Doryteuthis pealeii | reverse complement strand
TCCGGCCAGAAGAATAGACGACAGAGTAAGAAGTAAGAGAAGTATATAACATATAGATATTTAGAGCCGGTAAAGAGACTATGCAACAAATATAGATATTTGGTACTGTCAAAGAAAAGGCACTACGTAACATTCCCACTGATTAATTTTCGAGATCCCCCACCTCGATTAGAAACCCTTTTCTCTCGGGTAACAAATGTGTTCATATATCAAAACCAAACTCTGGGTCCAATATGTGAGTATAGCAAAATGTATAGCTCTACATCAAACTGCTTTAGGGGAAGACAAACTCTTGCTAATTATTTTGGAAGAGAAGGCGGAATAATTTCGACTAAAATAGATATATGTAATTTGTTTCCAACTTTGTTTCCAACTTATTAAACCCAAAAGATAATTAGAAATATGCACATTTGGTCAGGAAATTAAGAAAGCAATCGTTCTTATAATTTGAATGATGGAAATGATATCTTTTGTCACTCGGAATAATCAGTTATTTTTATTGCTTTTCATCCAGTCAAGAACAAAAGAAAAACGACAAGTGGGAGTTGTCCCCGTTGCAAAATGGTTAATGTGCTGTAAAGCAGAACTATAATTGCTTTATTCACAAAGAGATTATAATCCAAATAATATGTGCCATCTTTCCAATTTGTCGTTATGCTAGAAGGCTGCGGGTGAGGGTCTTAGTGTCTGGGTATGACATTAAAATGCATCTTGTAACGGAGTTCCAATTCTCGAGCTCTGGGGACTGTGGAGTACCCCTTCATCAATATCAAACAGAGGGAACCAGATATATAGATAGTGCGCGCGCGTGCGAGAGAGAGAGAGAGAGAGAGAGAGAGAGAGAGAGAGAGAGAGAGAGAGAGAGAGAGAGCGGGGTGAGAAGGATTTAGATAGAGAGGCGGAAATAGATAGATAGTGAGTGAGAGAGAGAGAGAGAGTGTGTGTGTGTGTGTGTGTGTGTGTGTGTGTGTGTGTGAGAGAGAGAGAGAGAGAGAGAGAGAGAGAGAGAGAGAGAGAGAGAGGAGAGAGAGGGGGGGGTAAACAAGTGGATGTGAATAGAACAGAAAAAAGATAAATATTTGAAAATTAATAAAACTATTCAAATGACAGAAAGTGAGTCTGTATCTATATATCTATCTATCAATTGATAGAAAGATTGATAGATTGATAAATATGTTCAAAACTGAATACCCAACAATGAATAAAAAAAACAAACTTCGGCATAAAATAACCCAACAGGGTTGACATGCTGTAAAATCCAACCAACCACCAAGCAACCAAGCAACCAAATCCAATTTGTCTCTTGAAGTATCCATATAGTTGTTTTTCTTCCCATTTCTGTTTTCTAGGTTTTTGTTGTTTTTTTGTTTGTCCATGTATTGCAATTGCTCCACTGGTTGCTTTGACTAGCCTTTCTTTCATATATTAAAACCTTACACTGGATCCAATATGTAAGTATAGCACATTTGATGACTTTAAATCTGTTGTAGAGTAGCTAACACCTCTTCGGCACTCTACCAGATCGACTGGCTCATAGCCATAAAAAAAGCCTACAATTAAAAAGTAGATTAACTTATTGAATAATGTTTTAGACTGACTTGCTGCATTGGCTATACCGAATTTACCCTCCTCTATTTAGTGTAAGTTTTGTCTTTTTAATTGTTTGTACTTATTTGTTCTGTGTTTGTATGTATCAGTTTAGCACCCGATGATGGTGCCTAAAACAATCCATCACGCGATACAACAAAATCAAGTGAACACAAACTCGTTCTTTGGGCTTTTTAGTGTATTTTTCGAGTTCTCGAAATGTCGGAGAAAGATAAAAATATATATAAAAAAAAAAGGGAGAACGGAAGAGAGGTCCTCAATGTTGGCTATATCTCGTCCTACTTCTTTTCTTGATACATATAGTGTGTCTGTCATCTCCGTTATCAATTTCCTTATCCTTTTGTCCATCTGTCGGAATTACTCCCTTGTCCATTTTAAGTATTTCTAGCACATATATGATAAAAATGTTTGGGGTTTTCCATACGGACAGTAGGGTTGGTACAATCATATAGGTGATAGGGCTTGACGTGACCAGCCGATTGTTCGGAGGGGGTCTCTCCGATCAACCGTCTAGCCCAAGTAAGAACCAAAGTAGAGTGTTGCTTGTCATTGATTGCTCAGCCACCAAAGGTCCACCCTTAAGCATCACGTGTTGCCGCCTACGGCCAACAGGTCACCCCATTGAGGGAGTCTTACCCCTCTGCAGAGGTGCAGTAGGTGTATTCTAACGCCTCAGCCAACAGGGCGGTAAATCAATAGGCCAGCTGATACACCATATTGATTTATAAACAAGAATTTACTGTATTTTTTAATAATGCAATACATTCGTTTTATTTATATTTGTAAATAATTTATCTTAGTTTTAATAAAAAAAGATTTTGGAATAGTTTTTTTTGCCGGTTGTGGAGAAAAGTAGACAAACACGGGATGTTGTACTGGATGGAAGTTTATTATAGGTAGGTGATGTCGACGTTATAACGTTTCGGTCTATAACCTTCTTCAAGACACGAACTGAGTTCTTGTATTGAAGGCCCATACAGACTTGCTAAATCCTTTTAATAATATAGGTTAATTCTCTTGTTCCTTAATGTTACGACCGTTATTATCTTCCAACACTCTCTGGTTAAAAATGAGACCGCCCACATCGTCCAAGATGTAATGCAAAAATGTAAATCCTGATTATCTGGTGTTGTTTATCCACCGAAATCTAATTTCTTATGAGTGTTGTCACCTCAATTAAATGAATGAACCATTCTGTTTTAATTATAAAAAAAGGCAGAGAAGAAGAGCATGCAACACAGAAAATCAGTAATAAGAAATAAATAAAGAAGAAAGAAAGAATAAAGAGAGTAGGAGAAGGTAGAGAGGAGAGAGAGAGAGAAAGGAGAGAGAGAGAGAGAGAGAGAGAGAGAGAGAGGAGGTGTGCGCGTGAAAGAAATAATGTTAATCTGTTTCAAACAAACATAATGAAAGAAAAAAGAATGCGAGAGTTAAATCAAAATTAATATACTTTTTACCTATAGAACAATTTAGCAATAACTCTTAAGTAAACCTATCAAACGTTGTAATAATTAAATTATCATACTGTAGTATATCCACAGGTCCTGTTAGTTTTTTTTTTTTATAAAAGTTAATATAAATAACATCAAATAATAGTGTAAACCTTCGACTCTGATATTGGTTCCCTTCTTTTCACAAACGAGCAATGTCCACCAATCTCCGATTCACATTTTGATATTAGCAAAATATTTTTTTATCTATTATTGTCTTTGGTTAGTTTTAATATTTGGTTTGGTATATTGAAATATTTCATTAATCCTTGGAAAGTTCGATTTGGTTTGAGTGTATCTAAGATCAGCGCCGCCATTTTGCTATGTCTAAACTATATTTTGATCTTCGGTATTAAACCTTGTCGAATGAGAAATAGAACTAGAAATTGGGGGGAAGACGGTGAGGGTGAAAACGATTAGATAAGAATGGGCTCACAAAAAAAGATTACACACATACACACACATACATACATACATACACATACATACATACACACAAATGTATAATGTATCTGTATCTGAGTGATGATACATATATTATGATATATTATGTATAATATTATATTATATATATATATATATATATATATATATAAAATAAAGTCCGTGTGTGTTATACATACACATACATAACACAAATGTATAATGTGTGTGAGTGATGGAGTTATATTATATATATATATATATATATATATATAATATATATAGATATGTGTTGTATATATATAATATTTAAATAAATAAAGTCCATTGTGTGTGTTATGTGTATGAGAAGGTCATGTGTTCGTGACATTATGGACTTTTACACAGAAAATGATAGAAATGTGTAAGCGTAGATAAGAAAGAGTACACGAATACACACGCACACGCACACATACTCACACGCACACACACGCACACAAATATATATACACATTTAAATATATAAATATATATTTATATTTAAATATATACATATATACCCCCTCACATTCTCTCTCTCTATAATCTGAATGAGTGATATAAATGTATATAACACATGTATATCTAAAATAATTTGGCGTGAGTGATGAAATATATATATATATAGTATATATATATATAATATATATATAGCATTATATTGTATGTATATATATATATATATATATAATGTGTGTAATGTGTATGAGGAAGCGTCATGTGTGCGTGCCATTAATGACTTTTACACTAGAAAATATTTGAACTATGTAAGTGTTAGATAAGAAAAAGATCCCCCCCCCACACACATATATATAATATATATATATATTTATATATACATCTGTATATAAATATATAAATGTATTATAATTCTAATGAGGGATCATATATGTACATATGCACACACACGTATATATTAAAATAATGTGTCTGTGAGTGATGAGTTCTATCCCAAACCATCAAAACTGGAAACCTCACCATCAGATAGAGTTTAACGTAATTCCCAGGACATGAAGACCCTCAGCCACCGCCTTCTAGCACCTATATTATAAAAAGGGTTGCGGGGCTTGCCATAAGGAAACACAAAAAAGTTTATACTTATTTTTACTTGATTCTTATTTCTAGGGCAGGTTTAGCTCAGTCGGTATAGCGTTCGGCTAGGAATCACAAGGTTCCTGGTTCGATACCAGCCCTCGCCAACTCAGCATATGAGTAGCACAGGGATCTGTGCGGTAAAGTGAGGAGCTGATGGTAGGAGTGGCGCTCGACCTCTGACGCTAAAATAATCTCCTTGGTCTAACGATAGTAAAAAGAAGATAGACTCCCTCGATGTGTGGCTAATACGACACTAGGCTGTCCGATGACTTTACTTTACTTTATTGATTTCAAATTAAAATTATACATGGGATTGCTTTTAATACGTTTGAGAATAAAACGATGATATCAGAAATCAATAACACAAAGTAATTATCTATTAAACACGGTCTTGTTAAAACCGGTGTGCAAATTATTCACAATATATACCACGTAGACATTTATTTCTTAATGATATATAACATACATTGCAGGATTTTAAACACTTGAATAACATTGGCCGTGTAAGATTCAAAGTTAATAATTGAACAACAGCTCCGACACGCTGTGAGACAAGAAATACTTGAAGAAGGCCGGACGGCATTTGGGTGAAACGTTGTACAGATAACAATGAAGATGAGAACAATAGTCCGAATAACGCAGATAATACTAAGCTCTAGTGAGATTCGAAACCATTTTTTTCTTTTCATTTCTGTAGTACCTCCTTTTATTTTTTTACCAAAAACATCATTATAAAAATGAAGCGAAGACAGACGTCTAATAGATCAAGATTAGTTCTCCTGATTTCGCGTTTAAATCACGACCTTTAGTGATAAGAAAAGTGTCGTTATCAAAAATATCTAAAAAAAAAAAAAGGAAAAAAAATTCAGTAAATAATATATGATAAAACATTGGTATAAAACCATAATCCAGCCAAAAACATGATATCAGATTAAGATTTTTATTAGAGTAATTACTTAAAAATTCTCTAAGAAAATAAAGTCCATTTTTGCAAGCAGATGATAATTTCTAAAATTGTTTGTACAATCATTTTTTAATCATCCAAAAATTCTTTAGAAAACTATAGAATGTTAATTAGAATTGTTCACCCGTTTCTAAATAGAAGAAATAATCTCATCATTGATCACTATTGTAACAAGAATCCAATTGGTTCACAAAAACATAAAACTATTTTAGATGGATGGGGTTGGTGGGTAAAGCGCTTCTTTTCACGAAAATGAGTCTCATTTCTTCGAACGTACGTCAAGGCAAAAAGAAAAATGTAAGAGTGGCTAAAAAAATAGAATTCCTCCCCTCTACTTCCACCCTAATAGCACAAAATAAGACACTGGTGCGTGTCTGAGATTATAACGAATTAATTGAGATTTTTACTGTACTTGTGATCTACGGTGGAAATAAACTTTATACTGATTCAAAGTTAATAATTGAACAACAGCTCCGACACGTTGTGAGACAAAACATTTAATAGGTGTACAGCACATGGTAACGATAAGATACATAAAGTACATAGATACATAAAATACAAATAAGACATAAGAGTAGAGATAAAAGGACACATTCATGAATGGTAAATACAAGATACAATGTTTAGGTATAAACGAGATACCCAAATGTACATAAAATATAAATGTTACAGACATGGAACTAAAGGATAGTCCATGCTGTATAAAAGACTTACAGTAATGTAAGGGGGGGGGGGGCAAAGCCCACCGAGAAGGGGGTAGACATGTCTAACCCATGTGCCCGTTCAGAGGCAGTCAGGAAAGAGAGATGGAAGCATTTGAATCAGCCGCTTATATACCAGAGGTCCCCTGGTGGCCACAAACGGCAACACAGCGGGAAGATAACTCTTCCAGGCAAAGGGAAGATAAGCTGTTTTGAAGCAAATCAATCTCGGCTAGAGCTTCAAAGAGACATTGTTGATGAATAAGATGCTAATTAAGATTAAATAATGATTATGTAAAAACATTGAGAATATAACGTAAATAACTTAGGGAATTGTGACGTTGGTGGTGACGTGGTTTCGGTTCACAGACAGAAGGACACAAATCTCTTAATATATATATATATCTATATATAATATATATATATATATATGAAGTGGACAAACAATCTGTTTGAGATGGCGATAGCCGACAATTTTTGGGGGTTATGTGCTTAATTGAAGTCATACCTAATTTGAAAATTAATTAGTTATAATTAAATGAATTAGGCGTTAATTTTAAAGAATTTAAACCGATATGCACGCCTAATTCATTTAATTATAACTAATTAATTTTCAAATTAGGTATGACTTCAATTAAGCACATAATCTCCCAAGTATATATATATATATATATATATATATATATATATATATATATATACGATTAAAATTGAATGGTTTAAAAACTACCTACTTAAGTTACTAAGAACTTGTGCTTATTGGATATTTCTTATGTCACAAGCTCTAACTGACACGAACAGACGCAGGTTTACTAACTGTGAAAAGTTACTATTGCAAAAGGGATAAAACCTTTTATGCTTCGCTCTATTCCTTATCTCGTCAAAAAAAAAAGTCAAGGGGAGACAACTTAAAGAAACTGCTTGTTAATTCTGCTCGCGAGTTCAATATCAGCCCTGGGTCACTAAATTCTGCTATTTTAATTTTTTTTTCTTGCAGGCTCAGTATGCACTGATTATCATTCCCTTTGTGTGATGGTGCTTTCTTAATAATCTTCCATTTCACTTCTGGCTCCCACTCTTGTGCTTTTCTTTCAATTACCATCTATCTATCTATCTATCTATCTATCTATCTATTTATCTATCTGGCTCACTCTTGTGCTTTTCTTTCAATGACCACACATGTTTTGCAAGTGTTGTTGTC
>CM042164.1:85938335-85960835 GCA_023376005.1 Doryteuthis pealeii | reverse complement strand
CCAGAGATTGCTATTCAAAAATTGGTCTAATCAGCCACTCACGCGATTGCAATTAAAAAAATGGACAATCCGCCATCGTCTTTAGTAGACGAAAGGATGCCAACAATAAAAAATTGAGATGTATATGCTCTAGCAATGATATTGAGCACTTTTTACCTATAAATATAACAAAGGATATTATCAATATTAATATGCATATATATGCGTAAGTGCATATATTAATGTTTTCAAGTATATATATATATATATATATATATAGTATATATATATATATATAATGCATTGTAATTGCCTTCAAATCATTATATATATATATATATATAATATATATAGTTAGAAATTTGAAATAAAATGAGTGGTAAGTATAAATTTGAAATAAAATGAGTGGTAAGTATATTAGCCGAAGCTGCAGTGTTTCGATCTGTTAAGTAGATCTTCTTCAGGGCTTTTGTTGATATAAGGAAGAGTAAAAAATCTTTTATCACAGAATAACGAGGAAAACTGTGATATCCTTGTTTATCAATCTATTCAAAATTTGAAATTTTGAAAGAGAAACGCCTGCGAAAGTAGACGGTTTGAAATATGACGTCAAATATATCTTCTTTATAGTGTGTGTAAGTGAGTGTGTGTGTGTGTGGTGTGTATGTTGTGTGTGTCGTGTGTGCGTATGTATCGAAAATGACATTGAACAATTTTTCTAAGTGTTTTGTGTGTGTGTGTGTGGTGCGCGCGTGCGCGTTGTTGTATATATTTTACGATAACGACATCGAAACAAACCTCAATGTTGTTGTGTGTGGTGTGTGTGTGTTGTGTGTGATTGTGTGTGTGTGTGTGTTGCGCGTGTTTGTGTGGTGCGAGTGTAAATGCATATTCATTAAGAAGAAGAATGTTTGTTTCAAGTAAGTGGCGAGAAAAATATTCTTTAACTTTTGAGTGGCTGTTGTAGGGTTTGTATCCTCTCTACTTTTTNGTGGGATACCGGAGAATCGGTGGAGAAGACCTCTTCCGGATTTAGATTAGAAAATAGATTTAGTCAGTCGGCGAGAAACCACGACGGTGGTGAGTCGTGTTATACACGCTCCGACTCGATCTGCGCTGGTAGTCTGGTGGGGGATTTCGAGAATAAAATATGATCAAGTAAATCGAAGTCTTGTGTTATTATCTAAAAACTAACAATACACAGGGCTTCTGATAAGAGAAATACCCAATGGAAGACCGGACACGAAGTCCCCAAGAGAAGTCCAGACGTTAGAAGAGACCTAGAAGAACTTAAGATGTCAGAAGAACAGAAGAAGAATAGAAGTAAGAAGTAAGTAATGAGAAGGGTATGCAACACTATTATTTACCTAAAATAAATGGTGAATAGTTCCGCAAGAAGTATTAGCGCTATATGAAATGCAAACAGCCTAGTCCAGGATTTGAACTCAGTTGACTGTGTGCCTTACCTACAATGATAACCGTTGTACAAAGAGCATGTCCATTAGAATACCTGAATGTATATATTATATATATATATATACTAAAGTAATATTTAAGTAAAAAATGTTGGAGGCTTGTGGTGCAATGGTTAGAGTTGTATGAGATGGACTCGTTCACCCGTGTTCAAGTCCTGGACGAGACTGTTTGCATTTCACATTGCGCTAATACCCTCGGGAAAGGTATGCATCCAACTACTCTCCCTCCAGCTATGGGTAAATAATAGGCCAGATTGGGCTCTTTAACCATGACTAGGTAACCAGTCTAAGAGAAGGAAAACTCTGAATTCAAACCAGTTAAACTCCGCTTAAGAAATTGACCTTTTGTCACATCCTGCTCGTGCCGAGGGGTTGGTAAATATATTTAGGTAAATAGCCTCGTCCAGAATGTGACCTCAATTCGCTGTATCAATTTCCAACGAAGATAACCATTACGTACTGAGCGCCTCCATGTGTCGTGTTATTATTTGGTTGAGTTAGTCGACTCGTGAGAAAAACGTGAATCAACCAAAATACTCCTCGTAAAACCGTAAGTGATGAGTTTCTCTACACAATTCTTCCTTAGCGGGATGAAGCTGGTTTTGAATTCAGAGTTTTCCTTCTCCTCAATCGGTTTCCTAAGTTAAAAAAACAGTCTGTCTTACAAAGCCGGGGAAGAAGAGATAAACCTCAAATCGTTCCCAGGAGCATTAGTGCGAAATGAAATGCAAAAAAATATCTCCTCCAAAACTCGAGGTCTTAGCAATGTAATTCTGCCAGATCACTGGAGTTAAGCAACCACAAGTCGGCTCACTACTTAGATGAGTGATAGCTTATTGATAGCAAGTACCGTAAACAACCTGAGATCTGAGTGCCAGACGAAGCAATACGTAGTGAATAACAAAATTTATAAGCGGCTAATTCTTTCCTCAGATTATTTTTAATCGTTTGAAATTAGTTATTCTACCCGCAGAAAATTCAACACAACTCGTATATTAGCGATTGACTTCTTAGGCGACAGAAAATTTCTTTAATTTTTTGAGAGTTTCTTTTGCACAGCCCTGCGGGGGTTACCAAAAAAGCTACCATGAAGTAAATTGAATTTTAATCGAGAATTTTGTGAAATAAAAAAAATAAAGAAAACAAATAAATAAAGCCGAAATGTTTTGGGGTTTTTCGCTTGTCCAGTGATTAGTTTGGATTAAGGATTAACGATTAAGATATTTGTTTGTTTGTTTTGTATTGAGCTTAAGTGAAATGAAGAGTCGCTAAAATCCCCCCCCCCGACGGATGCAATTGAGAAATCTATTAAGAATTAACGATGCATGGAGGACACTGAAAATCTTTCTTTCCTTCCGGCTTTTCACTCTTGTTTTAGAAATTCTCTACACGTTCTTTTTTAAACTTTTATAATAATTTAATTTTTTAAACATTTTATTTTCCTTCCTCCTCCCCTTTTCCTTATTTTTCCTCTTCTTTTATTTATTCTCTACACTTTCTTTTTGAAAATTAAATATATATATATATATATTTAATTTTCTTGTTTACTTTGTACCTTACTTTCTGCTTTTCCTTCTCTTTTATTAATTCTCAACACTTTATTTTTTAAGCTTTATAAAAATAAAAATATGTTCTTCCTTCCTTTATCCCTTCCTTCCTTTATCCCTTCCTTCCTTTCTTCCTAATTTTTTATCTTCTTTTAATAATTCTCAACACTTTCTTTTTTAAACTTAAAAAAAAAACAAAGATTTTATTTCCTTACTTTCTTCGTTCGTTCCTTCTTTTTCCTTTTCTTTTATCAATTATCTATCCTTTCTTCCATAAACTTTAAAAAATCTAAACATTTTATTATTTAACATTTTTTTCTTTTTTTCTTTTTTCAATGCTTTAAAAGATTGTTCTTAAATTCTGAACCCTTCGTCCGTTTTTTTTTACATATCAATTTGTTTTCTGTTATTCACATTTTCCTTCTTTCAAATAATTTATTTTACATTCTTTTCTTCTGTCTAATTTCTCCCTCTTTTTCTCGATATCTTTTCATCACCCTTTTCTTTATTTTCTCACTACCTTACTTTCTTCTTCTTTCTTCTTCTTCTTCTTCTTCTTCTTCTTCTCTCTCTCTCTCTCTCTCCCTCTCTCTCTCTCTCTCTCTCTCTCTCTCTCTTCTTCTGAAACTTAAAATACCCAGTCTTTATTTCTCATTACACATTTTCTATCTGTATTTCTTTCTTTCTTTCTTTCTGTCTTTCTGTCTTTCATTCTTTCATTCTTTCTTTCTTTCTTTCTTTCTTTCTCTTTCTTTCTTTCTTTCTTTTGACAATTAAGACACACTACCTTTATTCCTATAATACAGTTTCTTTCTTTCTCTTTCTTTTTCTTTTTTTCTTTTTCACTTTCTTTTTGTCTTTCTTTCTTTGCCCATCTTTGTTGCAAACTTTCCACTCTGATCCTCAATGTGTTTTTCCCTTTTGTCCCCTTTTCTTTGGGGCTTAGGGTCAAGTCCTATTGAAAGCACCAGTTCCCGTTAGATCCCCAAAGTTAAGCAACAATGTGCCTGTTCTAATACTTAGATGGGTGACCATTTATGAGAGAGAAGATACTGTAAGAAACCGAACATCAAAATATTTGTTATTGAAATGGGTTAATATGCCGTAAAACCAGAAAACAACCATTCACTTTTTTAATAAAAATTCTCATTTTACTCTTTCTTGAAAATGTATCCCAAGTTCGAGCCTAGACTAACTTGAATTAAATTTGACTTATTTGCCTTTCAACAAATTATTTTTCAAAATAGAAAAAAATATGTTAAGTCCATCAATTTCATGTTTTTTTTTTAACAAATTTAATTATTGCAATCTCGGAGAAAACAAAGTTGTCTACGTTGGAGAAAAAGTTGATTTATAAATGTTGGAATGTAATATAAAATAAGACATCATGCCATCATCCATATTATCTGTATCTTAGTAACATTTTAGTTAATAAAAGAATGAATACTAATTCTCTATATATCATAATGCTATATATATATATATATATATATATATATATATATACATATGTATATAAACGTGTGTGTGTGTGTATAAATATATATATGTACTGGATATACATATACATAAATACACGTTTCATTTAATCTGAAAACTATGGAGGCCCATAAGTCTTCTGATAAAAAAATATATAATATGGGAATATAAAGAAAATATCAAATAACACAGATTAAGGTAGCAGTGATGTGACGTCAACAGCGCTTCGTAACTTTCTCGCCTATGCGATGTTAAAACGAAAATTGTTTTGAAAACAAATATATATATATATATATATATATATATATATATATATATATATATATATTTTTATTTTATTTTATTGTATTTTTATATTCAATTATACTCAATTGTCTACACAACAACCACGATAAAGGGTAGAGACCATCCAAAATACTGGAAAAATAAAGTGGACCAAGTATAAAACAACGGTTATATATTTGAACTCTGTTTTATGTTCTCTTTAATTATTTCCTATGCTTCCAATATCACTGAAACTTTCACAAGAACAGTATATTGATGCATAACTATATATATATATAATATATATATATATATATATATATATATATATATATATGGGTGTGTGTGGGTGGGTATGTGGGTGTGTGTGCGTTTGTGCGGGTGCGTGTGTGTGTGTATTTCGGTAACGATTAAAAGTCAGACAAAATATAATTCATTAAAAATGGTGACAAATTGGAGAGAGTAGCATGTATTATTCCCAATGTTATTTTATAGCATATATACGTTTTTGATATGATATTAACAAATATTCATAATATTGATATATCATTAACATTTTATTATAAAGTATTATTTTTATTAAAATATTATTTTATTTGATTTTATTAACAAACATGATCAAATTATATTTTTTAATATTGATATAATATTAGCAAATATTCATAATATTAACATTAATTATGATATTAATATTGTCAATGTAAAACCATTAGTACGTTAATATATAGGAGTAGCATTTACGATTATTCTCATTTTTTATATAGTTATGCTGGAGAGACATCTTGAATTTTTTTACTTTTGTGACTGAGTTTATCAATAAAACAACATTGAATCCGGAAGTTGTTAACAAATTACTTGTTCTCATTTATTATTTTGCTACAAGGGGAGATAATAAATAAACTCAAATGCGCAGTTTTTCAAACAACAGCAATGAATACTCTGTTAGCAAGACTAGCTATTAAGACTAACGTATCTTTTATGTTTTTCGTTGGACGAGTCCAATTTTCTTGAAGAGGAAATATCCTCTATTACAACAGTAACTATTATTTGTAGTTTATTTCTGCTGTTTTTTTTTCTTTTTATTTTATTATTTTATCAGTTATTATTTAAACATATGAGGATTTCCGATTTTCGAAGAGGAATAACCTCCGGGTAAATTGGTTACTGGTCATCTATAGAGAATGGCAATCGTCTTCCATAAAAATTTCTCACTTTAATCCAATTAAGTGCAGATGTCTCAACAGTACATTTCCTCACATTACTTTCAGGATATTGAACCTTCTTATCTTACCTCTTTAGTGATGCTACCCAATTCACGTCTTACAGTCCTGATTTTGTTTATGGGGGAGTGGTGATGTATGCAACTTAACTGATCGAAAATAAACATATGAGTATTCCCAGTCTGCGAAGAGGGAAATCTGAGAAAACCTTTTCTTGTCACTTATTAATCATGAAGACCAACATAATAGTAATCGTCTTCCATAAACATTTGTCACTTTAATCCAATTAAGTGCAGATGTCTCAACAGCACAATGTCTCCTCACATTACTTTTAGGATATTCAACTTTCTTATCATAGCTCTTTAATGATGCTACTCAATTTACATCTTAAAGTCTTTATTTTGCTTAAAAGTCCCATAAATATGGGGGAGTGATTCGGTATACATACTTAACAGATTGAAAATAAATGAGTGACAGCAGAATTATCATAAAGCCGTTATCATGTCTTCGCGGATAGTGAATGGTTTAGGTGGGGTTTCGAGTGACTGAGCAGCCTTTTTTCGAGATAGCACTACTTACCTAGTTTGTTAGGTGAATGCTGGAAAATTATTATTATTAAATTTTGTCGGTCCAAGTCAAACGTATGATACCCCTCATTTTACAGATAAATAGTTTAATACTGCAGCTACTGTTCTCTAAGGATGACTTTGGTATTAAATAACCCACGACGTTTGATATGCCATTAAACAAATATACCAAACTAATCAACCTGACTATTCATTTATTTACCATTAACATATTGTAAGAGGGGGGGCGCACAGAATGATAGGGTGAGAGATTCTCATGGATATCAGTGCAATTAGTACGACATGATGATGATGATGATGATTTTATGGCCATCATTTCATATTATTTTGCTGTACGTATTTGTTATAATATTATCTATTAAACATTTTGCGCAGTGTACTTGTTTTAGGGAAAGATTTATTAATTAAATTCAAGAACCTGATCCCTCACTTTTGTTTTGACTGTGCGTCAAGGAGGTTTTGGCTTGGTTTGGTTTGATTTGTTTTACGGCATATCAACCTCAGTGGGTCATTTAATGCCGATAAAGTTATGAAATAAAGTCACTCTTAATAGATAATCAATTTTTTATAATTAAACTTTTCTAGTTAACCCATAGATAGGACCCTAACAGGTACTACAACTCCGGGTCAGAGTGGACCAGGGAGCAATGGTGATCAAGGGGTGCTCCACATTCCCTAAACCTCCAGAACTGGAACCTCACCATCAGATAGAGTTTAACGTCATTCCCAGGACATGTAGACCCTCAGCCAGTACCTTCTAGCAGTGGTTTCTGGTGAAAAGGGTTAGGGCTTGCCATAAAGGCAATAGGGTTGGGGCAATCAAATAGTAGCTAGGGCTTGGCATGACCAGCCGACTGATCGGAGGGGGCCTCATCGACCGCCCGTCTAGTCCAAGAAAGGACCAAAGTGGAGTATTGCTAGTCATGGACTGCTCAGCCACCTGGATTCCATCCTTAAGCATCACAGGTCACCACCCACGGCCAACAGGTGGCCCCATTAGGGGAGTCTTACCCCTCTGCAGAGGTGTAGTCAGTGCATTCTAACGCCCCAGCCGACAGGGAAGGCGTGGAGGAGATAAATTATATTTCTACATTTTCGAGGATTTTTGTTAATGATATTTATTGAAAACAAGTGTATTCCCGTTATTTTCCACATTTCTTTAAACTCACTTTTATATTTCCTCTTAGCCTTCTCAAAAGCCCTGTAGTTATAGGTAATATGAAATGAGGAGATGAAGAGAAATAAAAAGACACAACTGTTTCGAAGTATAGATGGAGACTTTATTGATTAGACCGTTATGTGTGGACGCTAGAGTCCAGACGCTCAGAACTTTTTATTTAATTTTTATTTAATTTTATTTTATTTAAATCCCCACATAGTAAAAGTAAAGTCGTCGTGGTGGCCTTAAATCGGTATAAGCCAATCACCAAAGGAGTCTATCCTCTTTTCACTAGCGCTAGACCAAGGAGATTAGTTTTTTTAGTCTGAGGTAGAGCACCACACCTACCATCAGCTCATTACTTTACCGCACAGACCCCTGTGCTACTCATACGCTGAGTTGGTCAGGGCAGCTATCAAACTAGGAACCTTGTGGTTTCTAGCCGAACGCTATACCGATTGAGCTAACCCGGCCCTTAAAAACCCTGTACTTACTCTAATTCACAGATAATCTATTTCTTACTGACATAAACATTTGTTTAAAGACAATCACAAACGATGTTAAGAGGATGAATTAATACAAATTGACATTAATTCATGGCTGAAAATTTCTCTTTTCCAGATTGAATGTGACATCCAAATAATTCATTTGTTTCACACACGTTTCTTTGTAATAATCATATTTTTCGGACTGTTGTACTCATCTGTATTGTTATAGGCACAAAGTACCCGTGAATCTTTTCATCGTACTTCCGAAACTTCTTGTGGAAATCTAGAGCCTTCCTTTTGTAATCGGGAGTCATTTGGACACTTAATCCATTTGGGTACGATTGTTCCAGTTAGACACATGGCGCAACGAATATAAGGGTTGAAGTTATACGGTTCTAAGTGACAATCATATGTAGGTTGTAGGTTCAATCTTGACTATGGACTATAATAACATAGAATACTTATCTTAGCCTAACACTTGCACCACGGTACATTGCACCGACCAGCCATGAGTCTCGGCTCGTTGGTGGGCCCACATATAAATGTCCTTGTGTCACACCCGTATACGTTGGGTACGCGGTAAATACCCTTGTACAACCGTACATGATTAAAGAAATGTGAAATAAAAGGTTCGGTCCGAAGTTCCATTAAAGATCCTCTGTTCGACAAGAAGGTTTCCGAGTTCGACCAGAAACATCCGAAGAATGACAGTGGGCATATTCGTCGAAACTTTGTGTATATGATAATAAAGATAGGGACAACAGTCCGAAAATTTAAAAAAATCAGACAAATGGTTTTGGTATTATGATGATTTGATATTATTATGATCTTTTCCAGATTGAATGTGACATCCAAATAATTCATTTGTTTCACACCCGTTTCTTTGTATTGGTCATATTTTTCGGACTGTTGTCCTCATCTGTATTGTTATAGGCACAAAGTACTCGGGAATCTTTTCATCGTACTTCCGAAACTTCTTGTCAAACTCTCGAGCCTTCATTTTGTAATCAGGAGCCATTTGGACACATGGTGCAATGAATACAAGGAATGAGGTAATACAGTTTCAAGTGACATTTATCAAGTTCAGTCCTAACTACGGGCGAAAGTAACATATACTACTTAATATGGCTTAACATTTGTACACGGTCATCGTCAACGGAATAAGGGCAATCTACCCCGATGGATTAAATAAAGGGTTCGGTTCGAAGATTCGCGAAGGCTTCCGATTACTACATGAAGGCTCCTGAGTTCGACGAGACGGTTCCCGAGTTCAATAAAAAACATCTGAAGAAGGACGAAGAGCACACCAGCCAATACGTTGTGTATATAAAAATAAAAATCAGAACTATAGTCCGAAAAATCTCAATAATACAAATTATTGATAAAAAGGAATAATTTAAATTAATCTAGGGCCCATTCCAAAAAGCCAGAATGTTTGGCTATTAAAAATAGATTTTCTCACAGATCTGTGCTTAGTTAAGTTTGGATAGATTAGAAATAACGGAATAAAGTATCCTATTAGTGCTTAGTCCATATTTTCGCCAGGGGTAGTGTGTGTGTGTGTTTGTGTGTGTATGTGTTTGTGTGTGTGTGCGTGTGTGTGTGTATGTGTGTGTGTGTGTGTGTGTGTGTATGTGTTTGTTTTCTGGTTGGTTGGTTGAATTTTACGTCATGTAAATCCCTGTGGAATTTTAGGTCAAAGACGTTTTATTCATTCTTGTCGGTTATTCAATATTTTTAACTAAATCTTTTATAACACATTTTAAAACTATTTTAAAAATCTATTTAGCCCATAGTTGGGCCCTAAATGTACTTTCACTTCAAGTGATAGTGAACCTGAAAGTGATGGCGATGAAGGGGTAGTCCCTACTCCCCAAGGCTTCAGAACCTCTTGGAACCTCTCCACTAAATGCAGTTTAGTGTCTTATCTAATACACTAAGACCCTCAGCCAACGCTTTATAGCACATATATGATACAAAGCGTTGGGGGTATGCTATAAGAGCAATACGCTGGGAAAATCATATTGGTGCTAGTGTAGCGAGATGGAAGGTCCTGAGTTTTGCGAGGACTACTATTAGAAAAGGAGGAAGAAGAAATAAGAGGGAGTAAAGTTGTTTTTTTTTAAAGTGATTAACAGAGTCCTCTCTCTTATTCTCTCTGCCTATTCTCCTCTCCGACACAACCCACGAGACGAGCCCTGGAAATAAAAGCTAAGCAGCTTGTGACGATATATTTCTCGCGTTGTGCTTTTTATCGACAAGATGACCGCCACGTGCCGAACATCTTTTTTAGTGTCGTGAATTTGGAGGCCGTTGACGACCCGCTATACAACATATATCGATATTAGAAGTTACATATATCCGTTTTGGTACGGTGACCATATACCGCCACGTTACACTAGGGCTTGAGGAGACTCGTTGATTGATCCGAGATGGATTCTCCGACCGCCCTACCTTAAGCATGGGCCAAAGTGAACAGCTGCAAATCATGGACTGCTCAGCCACCAGGATTCCGTCTTTAAGCATCAGGGGTCGCGACCTTCGGCTAACAGGTGGCACTATTAGGAGTATTTTATCCCTGTGCAAGAAGTGTATTATGCCCCACTCTACAATTTTTTTAGTCTATGCAAAAGTATTGATCAAAAGGGATATAAATTGTGTTAATTTTACAATTCGATCCGACGTTAAAGATGTCTTCCTGATAATTCTAATCCCCCATCGGCCGATATAAATATCTAAGATGGGTTAATTGCCAAACACGTTTGAAATCATTAGAAGGAATTATTTTGGCGTCTTCGATCCATTCTTCCTATTAAAAGTTTGGTATTCTTAGTTCCTAGTCATTAGAATTCTATATTACTTGAAAAATTAGAGATTTGCTTCTTATTCACCAAAGTCTTCTGATCAGTATGCTATAAATAATTTCGACAAATAGATATTTACCCAATCAGTTCGCCAAGGGGTAGGATGTGACACAAGGTCACAAGTATGGGGCACCCAATGAGGTTCAAACTCGCTATTCAGAAAAAAATGCATTTGAAAGACCAGCTTGCTTACCATTATACTATTATGGGATGCCTTCGTAGATACAAGAGGTACATTAGATTATTCCCAAATGGTAAAAGTCAGAATCAAGTCCGGTACAAGCGGTGTGGGGGGGGTACTTTGAAACAACTTGTCATTTTGTTGTGCGGTTCATCTTTCTTTTTGGCGGGCTTTGTTGAGTAAGTAGTGGGAGGGGTGCAAAGTGATTCTGCTGGTGATAAAATAAATATTTTGAGTTATGTGGTGACACCATATTTATAAACACTAGCAAATATATGCACCCTCCGGGTGCAAGTATTTAAGTTTTAAGTTTTGATATAATAAAATATCATTAATTATTATTAAATTAGAAAGGCTAATGAAACTGACTAAGAATGCAGATAAAAAGATCTGCAACAGAGGGGGTATAATCGAAAAATAGAACAACTTTGAAACTAACTATTCCATCATTTTCCATTACTCCCCTTTTTCATTGGTAAATTTTCCTAATTTAACTATTTAGTTAAAATAGGAAGTAAAGGGTAATATTACAGTTATTTCTTCTTGTAAATAAATTTCTTTTAAGATTTATCCACGAGATTTTTGTTTATATTTCTTAGGATAAAACCAAACAATTAGAAATCAATAATACCAAGCACATATTTATTAAAATAAAATTTTAAATATCAATATGCAAATTAGCCTTCTCGTTCAAACAGTAAACCGCTATTTTGTTGTATATATAAATACAATTGCATGTTATTAGTACGTAGATATGGTCAACAGTATTAATAATGTGAAACAATTTTTATTAATAACTGAAGGTTTAAAAGAATGAAATCATGGAGAATTTGACGTAAATAATTAAGGGAATTGTGACTTGAGTAGTAATATAGTTTCGGTTACAGACAGAAAAACACACAATCTCCATTATAATAAGATATTCCAAAATGTTTTAGTGTTATAAATACTTGGTTTAGATTTTAGATATTAGTTCTGTGTTTCAGACAGCGGGAAAATATATGTTTTGGGTTATGCATTACTGTTTTTTGGGTTATTTCCTATAAATCTAACATAAACAAAGGGGAACCACTCTTGACTGATAAATTATTTATTTATTTATTGATAGGAAAAAAGAAAACGGGGTTAGGGTTAGGGTTAGGGTTGGGTTAGGGTTTAGGGTTAGGGTTAGGGTTTAGTTTTACTTTAATGGGAAAATAAATAAATAATTCATCAGTCAAGAGTGGTTCCCCTTTATTTTATGTTAGACTTATAGGAAATAACAGTTTTTTATAGAAATTCGACATCTATTCCTTACAGAGGTACAAAGTTAGTATGGCTGAAGATATAAAAGGCTGATACGTCGTTTAATCCTCGACAGGGGTAATAGCGGTTAAATTGGTTTAAATCGATGTTTATCGATTGACTGGTTCAATATTTGTTCCTACATGTTTCTTCAAATGAAATATTTGTTTTTTTCTATTTTTCTTTCTTTTTTTTCTTTTTATGTTGTTAAGATTTTTACACTACAATGTTAAAAGGTGCGAGAATTTGGAACAATTCATCTTCGCACTTTCATAATCTGATCATCTACATTTTAATAATTATCAATTATACACATATGCGGGTGTGTGTATCTTTCTTTTTCTTCTTTCTTTGTTTCTTTCTTTCTAGCCCTTTTTTTATTTTCAGTGTCTCTCTCTCTCTCTCTCTCGGTTTGACCCTCTGTCAATCTGTCTGTCTCTCACCCTCTCTTATATATATATATATATATATATATATATATATATATATATATATATATATATATATATATATATATATTATACATGGTGTGTAAAAAAGTATCGAGATTTTTTGTACTTTTTGACACACTTTGTATTCTGAAAAAAAAAGTTCCATTCATTACTCATTTCTATCTTGGTAAATACAGCTTCAATCTCGATACTTTTATGACACACCTTATATATATATATATATATATATATAGTGTGAGATGGTCACTGTTTCAGCTTTTGCTGGAATGGCGTACCAAAGGCAGTATTATTGGTAGAGTGCTCAATATAAAATAGAGCTGTTATATAATATAATAAGATAAATATATAAAGATTTTACATATCTATTTATTAGGTGAAAAAGAACATTCACGACCATATTGGTTTCATGAGATGCAATCATCAGGTGAAGATGTTTCAAATGCCTTGAAACATCTTCACGTGATGATTGTATCGCATGAAACCAATATGGTCGTGAATGTTCCTTTGTCACCTAATATATAGATCTGTAAAACCTTTATATATATATATATATATATATATATATATATATATACAACCACCTCTACACGACCAGGATGTGTCCCAAGGTCAATTTTTAACGGAAGTAGGAGTTACAAAAATAGTGCTCTTCGTATATAACTTTCAAAATACCATTTAAACAAATAGGGGAATCTTCATGTCGTATTTAGGAATCTTCACGGAAATTTGAACCGAACGCTTGCGAAAAGGAGAAAGACTGCCTCACTCTCAGGCTAATCCCGACAATTGGCCACTCTATCAACTTCACTTTTTAAAAAGATTATAATTTCGTATCTTGTGTGTCTCTCACACCAGCTGCAAGTAGTGGTCGTCTTTGGATGCAAAGTGGTAGCAAATCTCCCCAGCTCACCGGGAATCTTCTCGATATTCTGGCTGAACTCAACAGTGTTGATAGTTTCGATCCTTTCTCAGGTTTCTGTTCTGTTCTAATCTGTTTCATATATATTTAACAACCCCTTCGCGCAAGCAGGATGTGACACATGGTAAATCTCTTAAACGGAGTTTTAATTCAATTTTCCTTTTCCTGATATACCCATTAACCACGCCTCAGCTTGGCTGGTTAATCCATTTGGGTAGATTGTTCCAGTT
The DNA here is from genome assembly GCA_023376005.1 of Doryteuthis pealeii. NCBI lineage: Eukaryota > Metazoa > Mollusca > Cephalopoda > Myopsida > Loliginidae > Doryteuthis > Doryteuthis pealeii. The sequence continues at coordinate 85,946,707 of CM042164.1, read as the reverse complement.
GGACACATGGCGCAACGAATGTAGAGGTTGAGGTTATACAGTTCTAAGTGACAATCATATGTAGGTTGTAGGTTCAATCTTGACTATGGACTATAATAACATAGAATACTTATCTTAGCTTAACACTTGTACCACGGTACATTGCACCGACCACCCATGAGTCTCGGCTCGTTGGTGGGCCCACATATAAATGTCCTTGTGTCACACACGTATACGTGGGGTACGCGGTAAATACCCTTGTACCACCGTACACGATTAAAGGAATGGGAACAATGGATTAAATAAATGTTTCGGTCCGAAGTTCCATTAAAGATCCTCTGTTCGACAAGAAGGTTTCCGAGTTCGATGAGAAGATTTCCGAGTTCGACCAGAAACATCCGAAGATTGACAGTGGGCATATTCGTCGAAACTTTGTGTATATGACAATAAAGATAAGGACTACAGGCCGAAAATAAAATCAGACAAACGGTTTTGTTATTTTGATGATTTCCAATTTTAATCTTATACATATCTCATTATAATCGAGATTCGATATCTATCTGTAACTGAAACTACGTCACTACTTACATCAGAATACCTTCACGATATTGTGTAAGTTTATCAATGAGTATTTAATTTATAGTCAGATTTGTTAATACATAGAATAAATCTTATTTATTAATGATGTCTTTATTAAAATGTGCGTTAGATTTGCCTCAAAACAACCCATGTTATTAATGCATTTAAGATTCTGCAATGTGTCTTATATATCACTAAGAAATAAAAGTTTACATAATATATAGTCTATTTAATTTGCATACTGGTTTTAACAAAACTGAGTGTAATAAATAATTACTCGGTGTTATTGATCTCTAATATTATTGTTTTATTCTCCAGCACTATCACTAATCAATCAGTACCTCATTACCTCATTTACCCTACACACTTTGATCCTTACCCTCCCCTCCAAAACATATGTACTACCTACATCTGTGACAGTGTGGCAACCCTTACTTAATTGGAGGATTGATATTTCTCCTACGAATACGGTGCAATACACAGTAAAGCACCAAGGGTCAAATCAATCTATCGTGAAATACTGGAAAATAACTCGCTTTAGTAAATGTTATAGGTGATACACCCTCTAAGACTAATAGAATGCGCCGACGGGTTACTATAAGTAACAGGGACAATTGTGGCTTGAGTGTAAGCCAATGCGAGTCAGCTCATAACTCTATTTGTCGGACGTAATTCGCACTTCTCTGTATTGTATTTGTCTACTTTTTGTTAATACATTTTCCTACACTTGTTACCCGTCGTTTTGTTCTTATTTGACCCCTTAAAACCTCACAACAGTAAAATATCTTTACTAACTGAGAGTTTATAGTTTTCAACATGATGATTTGAAATATATTGAAATGAAAAAAAAATCCCCGTTTTTTTTATACCATTTAATCATTTGACTGAAAAGATTCCCATGGATGGAACGAGTTCTTCATAGGAATCCCCAAAGATCTGGAGAATTTTAAGGGATGGAATTAAATTGGAATAAAATCTTGGAAAAACCTTCTAAATTATTCTAATCATTTGACAGCCGTTTAATCAAATACGGGATATGCTATTAAATATTAAACGGTGTTTATCGATTTGTGTCCACTATATATATATATATATATATATATATATATATATATATATATATATATATATATATATTATAAATTCATAATACCCAACATGACCAGATTGAAGTTTTTCACATTTCAAATGATCAAATTGTCATGTATTCTCGACAGGGTGTAATAGCGGTTAAATTGGTTTAAATTGTCGTTTATCTAGTTCTTCAAGTGTACGACAGAAAAACTATTTTATTATTTTATTCTATCCATCTATTTATCTATCTGTCTATTTATTTATCTATCTTTTAGTTTATTGTCTTTGTAATTCTCTGACCAATTTCTCAATTTGATCTCATGAGGAAATGACCCATTCAGTTGGCTGGTTGGTTGGTTGGTTGGTTGGTTGGCTAGTTGGTTGGATTCCATGGCATATCAACCCTTGTTGGGGTATTTTGTACTGAAAATGTTTTGTTTTATTAATTCTTGATGGGTACTCAAGTTTTTTCTAAACTCAATTCTTTTCTTAAAGTTCCAGAATTGGAACTTCACCATTAGATGCAGTTTATACCCAGGACATTATCTGTTCCTATCTCTCTCGCAATGTACACACACACACACACACACACACATACACACACAAACTCACGCACGCACACATACACACACACATATATATATGTATAAAAGGGTTTTATAATTTGCTTGAAGCATTGTGTTTATATTGATTTGGTGATTGGTTTTGAAGGCTATCACAATGCAAGTATAAAGAAAAATAAGGTAACTATGGTGTTGTTTGTTAACCTGTGATTTATTCTTGATATTTCGAGATAAAAATCTCTTCTAGCGAAACTGGAGTTGTTGCTAGTGGCTGTACATACATATGCATGTGTACAGTACCAGTATTTTGTCCTTTATGCATGTTGTGTTAAATATGACGGGCATTTCGTGTTTGACGAGTTTCTTCTCGATCTTTTCCAGTTTTCTTGGCAGTTTTTTTAACGTCACGGTGGAATCAGTTGATAAGTCCACCAAAGCTTTATTGTTATTATTATTGTTGTTATTATTGTGTAACATATATATTGTGATATATACTTATCTTTATCTATTTTGATCTATCTATATATCTATCTTTAATCTGTTACTATCCTCTGTCTGTCTATTGATCTTTAATCTGTTAATATCTATCTATCTGTCTGTCTATCCATTTATTCATCATTGATCTGTTAATATCTATCCATATATCTATCTGTCTATTTGTCTATCTATCAATTTATCTGGAAAGTGCTCATCTCTATCAATCCATATATATTGTCTATCTTTAATATGTTATTATCTATCTGTCTGTCTGTCTATCTATCTTTGATCTATTTATCCATCTATCTGTCTATTTGCAATCTGTTAGTATCTATCTTCCTGTATATCTGTCTATATATCTATCTTTAATATGTTCATATCTATCTATCTATCTATCTATCTATCTATCTATCTATCTGTCTGTCTGTCTGTCTGTCTATCTTTAATGTTTTATTGTCTATCTGTCTATCTCTCAATCTGTCCTTAATCTATCTATCTATCTTTAATCAGTTAATATCTATCTATCCATCTGTCTATCTGTCTTTAATCTGTTAATATCTATCTATCTATCTATCTGTTCGACTATTTGTATTTAATCTGTCAATATCTATCTATCTGCCAGTCCATCTATTCATCTTTAATTTGTTGATATTTATCTGTCTATCTATCCATCCATCTATCTTTAGTCTGTTAATATCTGTCTATCCATAATATATGTCTGTCTACCTATCTGTCCATCCGTCTATCTTGAATATGTTCATATCTATCTATTCATCTGTCTATCTGTCTGTAATGTGTTATTATCTATCTATCTGTCTATCTATCTTTAATCTATCTGTGCATCTATCTATCTAGTTTTTTAATTTTTTAATTTTTTAATTTTAATTTTAATCTGTTAATGTCTATCTTTCTATCTGTTTATATATCATTCTTGAATATGTTCATATCTATCTATCTATCTATCTATCTATCTATTTTCTATATATCTATCTATCTATCTTTACTGCGTTATTATCTATCTATCAGTCTGTCAATCTATCTTTAATCTATCTGTTTATTTGTCTTTAATGTTAATATCTATCTCTCTATCTATCTGTCTATCTATCTTTAATCTGTTAATATATATCTTTCTGTCTATCTGTCTATCTATCTATCTTTAATCTGTTAATATCTATCTTTCTATCTATCTGTCTATCTATCTATCTTTAATGTTAATATCTATCTATCTATCTATCTATCTATCTATCTATCTATCTATCTTGAGTATGTTCATATCTATCTATCTATCTATCTATCTATCTATCAATCAATTTATCTTTAGTCTGTCTATCTATCTGTCTATCTTTAATATGTGGTCTATCTGTCAATCTATCTATCTTTAATGTGTTGTTATCTATCTATATATCTGTCTATCATTAATCTATCTATCTATCTTTAATATGTTCATATCTATTTATCTATCTATCTATCTATATGTCTTTAATCTATCTATCTATGTATCTTTAAAGTGTTCATGTCTGTTTATCTATCTATCTATAATATCTATCTGTCTATCTATCTTTAATATGTTCATATCTATCTATCTGTTTATCTGTCTTGAATATGTTCATATGTGTTTATCTGTGTGGTGAATGGTGGACCTTTTGTTTATATGTGTGTGAGTGTGTGTGAGGGGGGGGTATGGGGAAATGTGTTGGGGAAGATGGATTTTCAGTTGATATTTTGTGCATTGCTTATGTTTCAGGCCTGTACTATTTGTCTAAATTTTGGTTGAGGGTGTTGGAGAGGGGGGGGGGTAAGATAGATAAAAAAAAGGTAAAGGCTTGGTTAATTGCAAAGTTGCAAAGACCAGCACATTTCACATTGCCCGATTGCGTTATATTTTGTCAATATGCCCTTTTGTGAAAATAAATAATGTAATATCTATTGTTTAGGGAATTCTTTTCTTCTCCCATTTAGATCTAAATAAACATCGACGGTCGTGAATGGATAGAAAATGATCAGCTGACTCTACGCTTTTTCTTTTTCTTTTGGTCGGAAAATTATTCTGTTTACGTATTTAGGTCATCGTCTTGTCTACTCTTTACCATTTGCCATTTTAATGAGACGAACGAGCAAGCAGAAAAAAAACCTAATCAGTGAGGCAGACGTCCTGATAAAGGATGTGTTTCTAAATCAAGTTACAGACATTCAATTGGGACTTAGCTCTTTGGACAAAACCCAAACATAGAAAAATAGCCGTTGTCTGTAACAGAGAAACAATATTACAAGACAACTACGTATCCCTACACCCGTTTGTCCAAACAAATGTGTTCTATCTATCTATCTATCTATCTATCTATCTATCTATCTGTCTGTCTGTCTGTCTGTCTGTTCTGGGTATGACGTTAAACTGCGTCTAGTGGTGAGGTTCCAGTTATCAGAAAACTATGGCAGGGATTATCCTTACACCCGTTTGTCTAATCAAATGTGTTCTATCTATCTATCTATCTATCTGTCTGACTGTCTGTCTGTCTGTCTGTCTGTCTGTCCTGGGTATGACGTTAAACTGCGTCTAGTGGTGAGGTTCCAGTTATCAGAAAACTATGGCAGGGATTATCCCTACACCCGTTTGACCAAACAAATGCGTTCTATCTATCTATCTATCTATCTATCTATCAGACTGTCTGTCTGTCTGTCTGTCTGTTTGTCTGTTCTTGGTATGACGTTAAACTGCGTCTAGTGGTGAGGTTCCAGTTATCAGAAAACTATGACAGTGATTATCCCTACACCCGTTTGTCCAAACAAATGTGTTCTATCTATCTATCTGTCTATCTGTCTATCTGTCTGTTCTGGGTATGACGTTATACTGCCTCTAGTGGTGAGGTTCCAGTTATCAGAAAACTATGGCAGGGATTATCCCTTCACCCGTTTGTCCAAACAAATGTGTTCTATCTATCTATCTATCTATCTATCTATCTATCTATCAGACTGTCTGTCTGTCTGTCTGTCTGTTTGTCTGTTCTGGGTATGACGTTAAACTGCGTCTAGTGGTGAGGTTCCAGTTATCAGACAACTATGGCAGGGATTATCTCAATACCCGTATGTCCAAACAAATTTGTTCTATCTATCCATCTGTCTATCAGTCTGTCTATCTATCTGTCTGTCCTAGGTATGACGTTAAACTGTGTCTTGTGTGGAGGTTCTATTTACCGACCGTTATGGTTTGGATTATCTCAACACCCGTTTGTCCAAGATATCTATCCTTCCTGGGTAAGACTGCATCTAAGTTAGAGTTATCGACCTCTGTGGTCCTTGTTGCCATTTATCCCAGGTCCACTCTGACTCGGAGTGGTAGTACCTGTTAGGGTTCCATGTATGGGTTAAATAGATCTAAAATGAGTTTAAAGAATGTAAGTACCCAACAAGAATGAATGAAACAAGACATCTTCGGCATAAAATAACCCAATAAGTCAACCAGAGATCTGAAAAAGTGTGATAGAAATTGTATTTGGAACGACCCCCACCTCCCCAAAGGCCTGGACAGGTAACAGAAGGAATTGGAAATCACTAGAAGAATGTAGACCATCTGGACCACATCACTTTTTAAATGAGCTCCAATACTTAGAAAAGTCCAAAAGAGATGGTTGTTTGGGTGGATTCCGAGTCATTATTCTTTTTATATAACTGATAGATGGGGACCCTAAAATAGCATATATATATATATATATATATATATATATATATATATATATATATATATATATATAAGATTTTGGATGTTTGTTTATTTAGAAACGATGCTGAATAAGTATATATTAAATTTTTATTATATAGAAAAAGTATCGAATTTTATGCAATACATCGTTGTAAGTGCCTTCAAGTAAAAATTTAATATATACTTTTATTCAGCAACGTTTCTAAATAAACAAACATCCAAAAATCTTATTCACTCGCCGAAGGGCATTCGGTCTGTTTGTTTGTATTATTCTCTCAATAACGCCCCCTTACCTATTATGGTAGAGGCGTGAAAGTATCGCTTGACAAGCTTAATTTCGCTAGGATGGTCAGCTGTGTACTGTGGCCGAGGCGATAAAAGTGTTCACTAGTGTTCCACTGTGTCTGCTGAAGTCCCGGTTTCGATTTCTGTCGGAGGGAAATCGTTAGTATATACCGCTGATGAGACTTAATAAAGTCGAAACAGTCTGTACGGTATTCTACACATCGAGCCATCCTTTACTGGGATTACACTTGTCAAGTTCATTTTCTATAAGAAAAAGTATCGAATTTTATGCGATACATGCGTTGTAAGTGCCTTCAAGTAAAAATTTAATATATAATATATATATATATATAAAGTTTTGTTATGGGTCCAACTGGAGAAATTTAAACATTCTATAAAAAAGAAGGCCCTAAAAACTAATTATGCTTTTTAATAGATTTTCAAAGTTTTATTTAAGCAACACTTCGTATCCTCTATTATCTTTTTAGGCTTTGATTAATTACTTTCTGATACCGTATATATATATATATATATATATATATATATATATATATAATAATAATAATATTAATATTTTTAATATTTATTTGTATGAAAAATAATCTACAACCATATTGGTTTTCGCTGCCGGAAGATTGCTCCACTTACAGATATTGAGCACTCTCCTAATAATACTGTATATATTGGCTTACTATTGTCTCATCAATTGATATAATGGTAACCATACACTGTGGTTATAATATATATATATATATATATATATATATATATATATATGAAAGATGTATGCATAAATATATGATACGGACACTTCCGATAGAGTTTTATCGAGAAACACTTAAGGTATGTTGTTAAATTCTTTTGTCAGCATCAGGTGTTTTATTGTCTGTCACGGCGCCAAAGTTTATCATTGTTTAGAATGTATTAGTGTGCTTGAATTAAATCAAAATGAATCCTGTTATTATTGTGCAATACAATAATTTTAGAAGATCAAATCACTATCGACTTGGCAATCCAATCCATCGACGATTTGTACAATAAATTTGAAACGACTGATTATGAGTGCAATGGTAAAAAAGCCATGAGAGAGTATTGCTGTCTGAAAAATAATTGGAGCGTGTTCGTGCTAGTACCTGCGCAATGCAGGGAAATCCACTAGGATGAAAAGTATGTCGAAAAGGTTGAAAATAATATATACATATATAAAGAGCAGTTGGTGTGTATGTATGCATCGATATATGTATGTACGGATGAACCTTCGAAAATAAAACAATTAACGACAAAATAAAAATATATACACATTGAGTATCACCGGTTCTTGCTTTTAGTGCAAAAATGATAAAGATTTGATTTATATTCGAAGCATTGTATGTATGTGTAAAATATAAATTTGAAGGCAATTTACAATGCAATGGAATAGGTGTTAAATGATGTTTATTTGATTTTTATTCCTAAATATTTTCGGGAAAAATTCCCATCATCCCAGCATTGTAAATTGCCTTCAAATTTATAGTTTACACATACATACAATGCTTCAAATAAACTATTTAAAAAAAACTTATTTCACCACGCCTGAGCGAGGCTTAATTTATAGTAAAAAAAAATTTAAAAAAAAGAACTAAAAGAATTTCGAAGAATCTGCACGAGCGCACGTTCAAACGGACCGACATGCCATCACGGAAACATTTCAATATCTGGCGTTCCTTCAACTTAATAAC
>CM042164.1:85928335-85935835 GCA_023376005.1 Doryteuthis pealeii | reverse complement strand
CTCAAATTTAAATTAAAACATTACCAGATCAAATGTAGATAATTTGGATTGGAAGATTGTATTGCGCAGGATTGAGAAGGTACTCATGATAAAGAGAAACAAAACTGTTCGTTCAGACGTATTGATATTTATTTGCAACATTAACGAAACTTTTTAAGTTCCAGTATAAAACACATTATTAAATTCTGAGTGAATAATCTCAAGAGATTCTAATAAATATTGCAATATAGAGTTTAAAAAAAATATATATCACTGTGTCATCAACAAATATTTCAATGTTTTATTTATACCATAATCAGAATATCGTATATTCTTCTTCTACCAAAGTTACAATACTTTCTTAAGGGATCATTTGTATAATATATGTGTTTGGAGCAAATATTCAATGTCTTATTTACACCATAGTCAGAATATCATATATTCTTCTACTACCCGAGTTACCATAATTTCTTACTACCCTGTCGGCATGGGCTTTATAATATAGCGACTGCACCTCTGTAGATGTGTAAGATGTGTAACATGAAACTATCCACTTTGGCCGGAATATGAAACAATTTTCAAGCGGTATGTCACAAGTTTGAATTCTATATTTTGCTTCTAGACTGGTTGCCATAGCAAGGTTAAAGAGACCAGTCTGCTCTAACATTTACCCTTACATGGTAAGTGCGGCCTTTTATTCTAGTCTTTGAAAGTTGACTGGGACGCAGAAGGAAAAAGTAAACCCTTCAGAAAAGAACATTATTAAAATCGGCTAGAATACTGAGGAGGGTGCAGTGGTATTCGGAAGACTTGCTGCCGCTTGATCGCCAACGAGAGACACTGGTGGGGGAATTAATGCTGTAACTAATAAAGAAAACAAAAATCACAAGATTAATGGGAACGTCGAGGAAAATTTTTAAAGTTTGGAAATAAAAAGACACACAATTTTAATATGAAGGTAACACTTTATTTGCTCTCTTCTCTTTTTCTCTCTCTCTCTCTCTCTCTCTCTCTCAATCACTTTTTCTGTCTTTCTTTTTTCTCCTCCTCATCCCACTTACTTTTTTAGTTTCTCTTCAGCCAGTTTTATTTGCTTTCTGGATGAATTTGACCTTCTTGTTCAGATTTATGTTAAAATGTTCCAGACACTTCCAGGAAAGGCACCCTCCTCTCTTGACTAACAAATACAATTAAAACATCTTTTGAAGTTAAAAGACTGGCTCATTAACCGGGAAAATAGTTGGCAGTGATACTGATAACATTTTAATCTAGTGCGTCCTGGGACGCACCGATCTGATTTGAATGAGTACCCCGGAAATTTCATTGGTCCCAACTAAAATTTCTTAATAAATTGTAGAGATTTTATCTATGAACAAATAAAGCCATCTAACTCCTACCTTGTACCTCATACAGTGTAATTCGTATCCAAGAAAATATTGAAATATAGTTATTTCTCTTCTCTCTCTCTCTCTCTCTCTCTCTCTCTCTCTCTCTCTCCCTCACTCGCTTTTCTCTCTTTCTTTTTCCCTTCCTCTTAAGCTATCTCTATCTCACTTTTTTTCTTTTTTAATTTTACTTTCTTTCTATTGCTCTCACGATTTTTAAAATTTCTTTCATACTTTCTTTCTTAGTCCATTTTTCTTCCTCTTCTTTTCTTTCTTTCCCTTCACTCTCTATCTTAATTTTATTTATATTTTAAATCTTCTCTCTCTCTCTCTCTCTCTCTCTCTCTCTCTCACTTGTTTTATCTTTTTTTCTTTTCACTCTTTCTCTCTCTCTCACGTTTTTCTATCTTTCTTTCTATCTGTCTTTCTCTTCGTCTCTCTCTCTCTCTCTCTCTCTCTCTCTCACACACACATGCACACGCATGTGCATGTGTGCGAAACATGAAAGTGGATGAATAAAAAAAATAAAACAATAACAAAACAAAAAACATGCTGCATATTGGACACGCGAGTAAAGTTGCACTAAATCCATATTGAAGGAAATGTTATTGTCACTCGAGAATTTAAAAAGTATTTTAAAGGAATTGTAAGCAACCCGAGTGAAAACTCAATAAGCAACCCAACGCGTGTGTGTCAGAATAAGTAAAACTCAATGACTGTCAAGTCACGCTGAAAGCACCGGTTCCCACTAGATCATCGAAGTTAAGCAGTGATGAGCCTGTTCAATACTTGATTGGGTGACCACTTAAGCAACAGCAGGTACTGTAAGCAACCCGAGTTCTTTGTTTATGAAAAGGATTTTATGCGGCATTAAATGACCCGAAAATTGCTGATATGTCGTAAAACAAAACTAGCCAACCAAACAACAGGAGGTACTGTAAGTAATCCGAGCTAAAATGTTATGTCTTTTCTCCCCTCTCTCTCTCTCCTCTCCCTCTCCTCTTTCTCTCTTCCCTCTTTCTCTTTCTTTCTCCCTCAGTCTCTCTTTCTTTCTCCCCCAGTCTCTCTTTCTTTCTCCCTCACTCTCTCTCCGTTTTCCTCTTTCACTCCCTCTCTCCCTCTCTTTTGTTATCTTTCTCTTTCTTTCTCCCTCGGACTCTCTTTCTTTCTCCCTCACTCTCTCTCTCTCCGTCTTCCTCTTTCTCCCCCTCTCTCTCCGTTTGGATAAAAGGATTACAGCTTCAGTTATATATATATATATATATATATATATATATATATATATAATATATCTTCCTCTCTCTCCTTTTCTCCCCCTCCATCTTCCTTTCTCCCTCCCTCTCCCCCTCTCGTTAGATAAGAGTTTGCAAATTGAGTTTTATTCCTACATCAAATTTGATGCCTGTCTTTGTCATTTAATAGAGTATATTGAACAAATACCAACCACTTGTTAATGGGACAATGAAAACACCACTTCCATACTAAATTGTTTATTATCATAAAATCATTTAAACACACAAGCCACCTGTTGTTCAAAGATTAACTCTGCAGTTGTTTTTGCTCACTTTTATTCTTCATGCAATAACCAAGTATACTTTTAGTCGAATCCCACTCACCAACAACCAATATCAACATTAGTACGTCCATAGTATACTAACACTGAACGCAACAGTAAATTATCAAGCAATATAACAAAAATACAGCAATGAGGGGGGGAAGTAACACTCCAATACAGGCTGCAAAGACATAAATATATAGAATACATATAATCACTTACCTTGCCCGAGGCCTTGGGTAAAGACTAAGTAAAGGATTGTAAGAAACTGAAAGAGAACGGCTAGAATACTCAAAAGAGTCCTGGAGACCTGAAGAGACTTGCTGTCACTTAGGCTCCAGTGAACTACCGGCTACGGCAGGTGTGAAAACCCCACAATAATAATAATAATAATAATGCGAAAAATTGGAGAGAAAAGGTTAAGAAAAGGAAAGTTCAAGAGACAAACTGATATATATATATGTCCTGAATAAGTCGTGGAAACAGCACCCCACAAAGAAGCAACTGTATAGCCACCTGCCTCCCATCTCACGAACCATACGAGTAAGGAGAGCTAGGGATGCAGGACACTGCTGGAGAAGCAAGGATGAGCTCGTAAGCAACGTACTACTGTGGAGGCCAACACATGGACATGCTAAAGTGGGCCGCCCAACCAGGACCTACATTGACCAACTAAGGATGCTGGCTGCTGCGCTGAGAAGCTCCCAGGTCGATGAATGATAGGGAAGGTTGGCGAGAGATTGTCATGGATATGGGTGCAAATTGCGTGACATGATATATATATATATATATATATATATATATATATATATTATATTAAAATGAACAGCAAATGTAGGATATGGGGTGATAAGGAGATCAACCATCTAATAAGCGAATGCAGCAGACAAGCATAACGAGAATAAAGACTAAGCACGACTTTTGGTAAGATGATCCACTCGGAATTCAGCAAGAAATGATAACTACTACTACTACTACTACTACTACTACTACTAGAGAATGAAACTATGGAACCTAGTTAATTAACAAAAAGAATACAGATTATCATCTCATGGAATTTGCCATTCTAGCGGGCATAACGTCAAAATGATATAGAATAGATATACAAATACTTGGTCCTTGACCAGAGCTGACAAAAATAAAAAAAATAAAAATAAAACAAACAAAAAACAGTAGAACATAAGGGTAATAGTCGTACTAATTGTAATTGGTGCCCTTCAAAATGTCACCAAAAGTCTGAAAAATCGTCTTAATGAACTGGAAATCGGAAGAAATATCCAGACCATCAAAACAACAGCATTGTTAAGATCAGCTAGAATAATCAGAAGAGTACTGGTGATTTCACCCAGTCTAAAAAAAAAAACACTTGTTAAGTGTAATTGAAAAACTCTCATGGAATCAAATTTCTGGGACTTTGAGATTAAAACGGATCACCCTATCCCAGCCAGGAGACCAGACATAGCATTGATTAACAAAAAAAAAAAAAAAAAAGAAAAAGAAAAAAAAAAAAAAGAATGTCTCAACTGGTGGACTTTGCGTTCCCAGCAGATCTCAGGGTGAAGCTGAAGGAAAATTAAAAGATGGATAAATACCTGGACCTTGCCAGAGAATTGAATAAGCTGTGGAACATGAGAGTGAAAGTGATACCAATTGTAGTTGATGCACTAGGAACGGTCCCAATAAACTTGGGAAAAAGACTGGAGAATCTGGAAATCGGAGGAATAATTGAGACGATCTAGACTACGCACTGTTGCAATCGGCTAAAATACTCAAAAGAGTCCTAGAGAACAGAGGGGACTTGTTGTCACTCAGCCTCCAATGAAATACCATCAGGTAATGCTGATGTGAAAAACCGAAAAGGAGTTGAAATAATAATATTACAACTAAATGGTATATGCACAAGCCTGAACCTGTCCTGGGGAATGAGACGCATAACATTCTCTGGGACATCGAGGTACAAAAGGATCACCTAATCCCAGCCAGCAGACTGGGCCTAGTATTGATCGACAAAAAGAAAACCTGTCTGCTCAATGATTTTGCCGTCCCGGCCGACCATCGAGAGAAAATGAAAGAAAGCGAAAAGATAGACAAGTACTTGGACCTTGCCAGAAAACTGAGGAGACATGGAATATGAAGGCTGAGGTCGTACCAAGTGTAATTGATGCATTGGAACTATCCCAAAGCTCTGAAAAAAACATTTTGGTGATTTGAAATCAGAGGAAGAATCGATACCATCCAAACTACAGCACTGTTAAGATCGGCTAGAATACTTAGAAGAATCACGGAGACCTGAGGAGACTTGCTTTACTCAATCTCCAGTGAACTACTGGAAACAAACTACTACTACTACTACTACTACTACTATAATAATAATAATAATATGTAATCACAGCAGATCACAGAGCGAAGGTGAAAGAAAAATAATTAAAAAATAGACAAATACTTGAATCTTGTCAGAGAATTGAAAAAAACCCTCTGGAATATGAGAATTAAAGTGTAATTGGCGCCCTTGGAATGTCCCCAAGAAGTTTTAGAAAACAGAAAGGAGGAATTAGAAGTCACAGGAAGAATTAAGACCATCCAGAACAACATTGTTAAGATCGGCTAGAATAATCGGAAAAGAACTGAGGAGACTTATTGTCACTGAGACCTGCAGTGAAAGACCACCAGCTACTGCTGATGTGAGGGAAAAAAACTCACAAGGAGTAAAATAATAATAATATAATAATAATAATAATAATAATAATAATAATATAATAATAATAATAACTTAATTGGCTGAATTGCAAAGAAGGAAAACAAAAAAGTCCCTCTGCGGACATGAAGTCTGAATTTTTAAAATTTGTGAAAACAAAAATAATCGATCTCCTCCCAAGACAGAAAATATTTGTTTGTCAAAGATAAAGTCAACAAAAAACAAACAAAAAACAAATTCACTAATCCCCCAGTGAGGATTATCGCAATATGGCTGATGAATTACAAACATATTGACAATTTATCAATAATTTTTCTTCAACGAGCTGAAGTATAAATAAATTAATACTAGGGTGAGTCAAAAGTTTTGCTACATCGTTGTTACTAATTTGTCTAATGTTTTTAAGTTACAACAAAAGCGACCCATCATTTATAGTAGTGGGCATCGTGTTGCACCGTCTTTGGCCCTTACTTAGGCTAGACAAGCGGTCCCCATCGATCAATCAGCTGGTCACATCAAGCCCTGACCCTATAATATTGTCCCAAACATATTAACCTTATGGTAAACCCTAACCTTCTTTATCATATATGTTGTAGGTGACTCACCTATGACACGAATATGGACTTACCCAAAGGGTATATATTTAACAGAGTAAAGCTACTCAAACGAGTAATACCAGCTACTCGTCCTTCGGGACGGGTGGGATGCTAAATTAATAGCGTCGATCCCAGATACCTGCCACATTGCACTTAAAGGGGCAGGGCTGGGATCGACGCAATTTTTCTACCTACTATTTTCTATCCTACTTTTCAACGAGCTGAAGTATAAATAAATTAATACTAGGGTGAGTCAAAAGTTTTGCTACATCGTTGTTACTAATTTTTCCAATGTTTTTAAGTTACAACAAAAGCAACCCATCATTTATAGTAGTGGGCATCGTGTTGCACCGTCTTTGGTCCTTACTTAGGCTAGACTGTTACATAATTATTGAATCCCTAATGCTTTTATAAGGTATTGTAGAAATCATAATGGCGATTAGTATAGCTGATGGCCTTGAGAGTGAGTGACAGCGTTTGACCCCACTCTTACCTTGCCTTGCAGGGATAAACCGTGAGAACCGGAACCCCGATAAAAGGCCCTTCCGGTTTAAGGAGTAAGCAACTCAGTTAGTCAGTTAGAACTTAGAAGCCGAGCTAGCAACATGTAAGCCTCATCTGCGCAGATGGTCTGGGTGGGGATTTGGAATAAAGTAACATCAACATAAATCGAAGTCTTGTGTTTATTACTAAAAACCAACAATGACACAAGGCTTCTGATAAGGAGTGATCCCTAACAGAAACCAGACCCGGAATCCCCATACAAGAAAGACCAGACCATTAGAAGATATACCAGACCAAGATAGATGATAGACGATCAGAAGCAAAGCCGGCCAGAAGAAGATACGACCAGAGTATGAAGTAAGAAAGGGTATATAACGTTATATAGATTTGGTATCGTGAAAAGACCAGTATATAACAAGACAAGCGGTCCCCATCGATCAATCAGCTCGTCACATCAAGCCCTAGACCCTATAATATTGTCCCAAACATATCAACCTTATGGT
The DNA here is from genome assembly GCA_023376005.1 of Doryteuthis pealeii. Classification (NCBI taxonomy): domain Eukaryota; kingdom Metazoa; phylum Mollusca; class Cephalopoda; order Myopsida; family Loliginidae; genus Doryteuthis; species Doryteuthis pealeii. The sequence continues at coordinate 85,928,618 of CM042164.1, read as the reverse complement.
AAACCCTAACCTTCTTTATCATATATGTTGTAGGTGACTCACCTATGATACGAACATGGACTTACCCAAAGGGTATATATTTAACAGAGTAAAGCTACTCAAACGAGTAGTACCAGATACAGTTCTTCGTGTAAGCTGAAACAAGGAAACCCTTCCATTGTACGTTGATATATATTGCTGAATACAATCTGTTCCCTACATTTATGCCCGTGTTGAGTTATTATTATTGACCCTTAAACAGATCATAACAATATATGTACCAGGAGGCTGTGTTTGAGGCTCT
>CM042164.1:85923335-85925835 GCA_023376005.1 Doryteuthis pealeii | reverse complement strand
ATGTCGGTATGAGCCATAGAGCGAGGGAGTCTATCCCCTTTTCACTAGCGCTAGACCAACAAGGTTTTTTTTGCGTCTGGGCGACGCGCCACACCTACCATCAGCTCCTTATATATATATATATATATATATATATATATATAGGTTGATATATATATATATATATATATATATATATATACGTATCGATGTTGATTTTTGTTTACATCACACTAATTGATTATAACGGCATGCCAACCCGTCCAGGGTTAGTATATGCTTAGAGGTTGGATGTGACATAAGTTTGCAAGTAGTTACTTATGGGCAATACTGTATATATATATATATATATATATATATATATATATATATATATATATATATATATATATATACCGAAGAAAGAGAATGAGGTTTTATTTGTAAATGTTTATAGACGACGTCGTCTTGATTGAGTAAGTTGTTAAATGCAATTATCTTATTTTTCGAGAAAAGCACAAAAGTTCAATATTCATAATTAACCAGATTTAATATTCTGTAATTAATTAAGATATCAAGATTGATTTGATCGTTCGATTAAAAAGCGAATGAAGAAATTTGATTCAACCTAACCAAGTAAATTTTAATTAAACCTTATCAATGAATAATATATTAAAAAAGACATTAATAAAATGTAAAGGAATTAAATTTCCATAGATAATAATTTCATTAATTTCATTTCCTCTAATGAAAAGGCATTTCATTTTATTTCTCTACTCTAGAAATCTATTTGACTAGAGCTACTTATAACATTCAGTTCCCAACAGGATTAAAGACACACCACACATCCCTACCCCACCACCACACCGAAAGCCACCCCACCTACTTATTGTCCAACAATCTCAAATTATCACAGCGCTGGACCAAGAGAGATTGTTTAACTGAGGTGGGCACCACACCTATCGTCAGATCCGAGTTCCTTACCGAACAGATCAGATTACTCAAGCTGTGCCAAGCATGCGCTGGGTTGGCGAGAGCCGGTATCGAAACCGGAACCTTGCAACACCTAGGCGGATGCTCTACCCACTGAGCTAAACAGGCAACAACCTCAGACGCAAAAAAAAAACTCTCCGATCTGGTACTAGGGAAAAGGGGATAGACTCCCTGGCAGCCCTGCTGATACCAAATACATTTTGTTATATTCTCCCTAATTTCGTTTGATGCCTATCGCCTGTCTGCTCTCTTTGCCGTCTGTCGTCTTTCATGTTGTCATCTTGTTCGCGCCAACCGTCGACGTTTTAAGCTCTTGGTCACAATAAGTCACAGATACCATTTTCTGTGCACGCATCTGTTCATCAATAACGTTTTAACGCCTATTCTCAAAGCAAATAACTTGCACACAATTATATATATATTTACCAACCCCTCCACACGAGCAGGATGCGACACAAGGTCAATTTCTTAAGCGGAGTTTACAGGTTTGAATCCAGAGTTTTACTTCTCCTAGACTAGTTACCTAGCCATAGTTATAGTGCCCAGTCTGCCCTACTATTTACTCATAGCTGGAGGGAGAGTAGGATTCATACCTTTCCCAAGGGGTATTAGCGCTAAGTGAAATGCAATTACCACGTCCACTTGCACATGGTTATATGGTTTCAATTATTCCTCTTTGTTATTATAATGGACATTGTGTGTTTTACAGTCTGCAACCGAAACTATGTCACTACTCAAGTCACAATTCCTTTAGTTAAACGTCACATTCTCCATGATTTTATTCATATTTAAACTTCAGTTATTAATAAAATTGTTTTACATTATTAATTCTGTTGACCATATGTACAGATATTTGCCTCTCATCCCACTTATGAGGGCGTGACACAAGGACATTTTTATGTGGGCCTACCCACAAGCCAAGCTCATCGGGGGGCAGGTGGAAAAAATTGCGTCGATCCCGTCGGCATTCCCTCTCAAGGAGGGGGGCCCAGGCGCTTGGCAATAAACCCAGCCCTGTCCCTTTAAATCAAGGGGCAGAAATTGCCTGGGGGCATAGCCCCCTGGGATCGAAGCTGGGTTCACATGCTAACAACATTCAATTGTATTTATATATAAAACAAAATAGTGGTTTACAGTGTGAATGGAAAAGCTAATTTGCATATTGTTATTAAAAATTATTTTTATTAAATATGTGCTTAGTATTATTAATTTCTAATGGTTTGGTTTTATCTTAATGAATATGAACAAAAATGTCAGGGATAAATTTTAAAAGGAATCCATTAACAAGAAAAAATAACTGTAATTTTATTTTTACTTCCTAATTTAACTAAATAGTTGAATTAGGAAAATTTAGCAATAAAAGATGGGAGTGATGGAACAGTAAGTTTCAATTGTTCAATTTTTCGATAATACCCACCTCTGTTTCAAATCTTTTTATTGCATTCTTATTTAGTTTCATTAGCCTTTCTAATTTGATATTATTTTAATACATTAAAACTTAAATACTTGAACTCGGAGTGTGAATATATTTGCTAATAATAATAATAAT
>CM042164.1:85893335-85913335 GCA_023376005.1 Doryteuthis pealeii | reverse complement strand
AGCTCAATTGTGCTCTTAATGTTAGAGTCACAGAGCAAATATATAAGTAAAGAATAACAAAAGACTTAGAGATTGAGTTAGTCTACATCTGAAATAGACTATACGCTCATCTCTAGTCTTTTGTTATTCTTTACTTATATAATATATATAATATATATAGAGAGGAGAGAGAGAAAGAGAGGGGGGAGAGAGACGTTCTCAGTGGCAAGGAAAGTAGAAAAGAAGAAAAATACCAGAAAGAAAAAAGAAAGAAAGAAAGAAAGAAAAGAAAACATGATACGTACTACTCCTGTATAAGTCGATCTCCATATATATATGAAATTATGGTGGTTCATATGTTGAAGATTTTATTCTCAGTGGCAAGGAAATGTAGGAAAGAAAGAAAAATACTGAAAGAAGGGAAATAAACAAAAATGATACCGTGCATACTCTTGTATAAGTGATCTCAATATGTACATCAAATTGTGTAGGCGTGTTGAGTAATATTTAAGTCTTAGGAAATGGACTCGTCGACCCGAGTTCAAATCCTGGACGAGGCTTTTTTTGGATTTCACGTAGTGCTAATATCCTAGTGAAAGGGCTGCATAAACTTCTCTCCATCTAGCTATGTGTAAATATTAGGGCAGACTGGGCTCTTTAGCCTCGGCTAGGTAACCAGTCTAGGAGAAAGAAAACTCTAAATTCAAGCTATTAAACTCCGCTTAAGAACTGACCTTTTTACATCCCTGCTCACGCGAAGGGGTTGTTAATATACATATGTTTCAAATTAAGATTAAATCTTTGATTTTTGGAATTATTTTTGAAGCAGAATTGTTTGCTCCTAGTCATTCTCGTGAATGTTTAGGGTAGATTCCTGGTATCTGTGCAGCCGATGACATGCAGCACCCCTTTAGCGTTTACTTAAGGCCTTGACGTCGGGATCCTCAATCGGCTAGTCGTCAAGCCCTAGTAACTATATGATTGTCCCGATACAATTGCCATTATGGGCAACCCTTTTTTATGAGCTTGAATCCGGGGATGTGTGTCTTAGTGTCCTGCATATGATTCATTCAATTGTTTTTTAAAACTCAAGTCTTTAGAATTTAAAAAATCATTTTTTATCTTTAACCCATAGATGGACCGAATATACACACTCGGGTCAGAGTGGACCTGGGAGCAAATGGTGATGAAGGAGTGCTCCACATTCCAGACATCCAACTGGACTTCACCATAGAGATAGAGTTTACGTACTCCAGACATGTAGACACGCCGGCATTATTATATATATATATATATATATATATTATTATATATATATATTCCTATCAGCTTTTCAGGTACATTTGTTTATTTCATGCGTGTGTGCACATACACACACACATTCTCCTCTCTTCTCCTCTCTCTCTCTCTCTCTCTCTCTCTCTCTCTCCTTCTCTCTCTGGCTCTCTTTTGTCTTCCGTCTAAATTAAGAATATGTACTGTATAATCTATCTTATGAGCTGGTAAACATCGTGTTTATTCGCGCGAACACGCGTGTATGTGTGTGTGTGTGTGTGTGTACACGGCCACTTCAAATGAAAGACAGAGAAGAGAGAGAGAGAGAGAGAGAGAGAGAGAGAGAGAGAGAGAGAGAGGAGAGAGAAGAGAGAGAGAGAGAGAGGTGAAGAGATCAAGAATCGCAACGGTACTATAATCAATGTTTCGGACCACCACCCCGACAGAATGTAACACAAGGTCAATTTTCCAGCAGATTTTAACAGTTTTTAATTCAGAATTTTCCTTCGTCTAGATCGGTTGCAATACCAAGGTTAAAGAGCTCAGCCTGCCATATTTACCCATAGATAGAGGGAGAATAGTTGAACGCTTACATTTCCAAATGGTAATAGCGCTATGTGAAATGCTACCAGCCTTGTCCAGGATTTGAACTCCCGTTGTCGTGTACTCATTTCTCCGACGTGGGCAAAAAAGAAAGATCCGTATATTAAAAAAAACTGTTATGATAGACAAATAGAGACAGGGCAAATCGCTTTAGATAAAAAGTTAGAGAGAAATGTGATATATATATATATATATATATATATATATATATTGCAATATAGGTACAAGACATAACCTACTCGAGTTTCACCATAATGATCTTTCAGGGTTAACCGTGTAATCGCTGCAATTAATCCATATCTTGATTAATTCAGTGGATTTAACCCTGAAGATCCTTATGGTGAAACTCGAGTAGGTTATCTCTTTTACCTATATCGCAATAAATTTGCTCTACTAACGTATTGAGCACTTTTCATTTGTTAATATCACCTTTCCTAATATATAATTATATATATAATATATATATATACATATATATATATATATATATATTGTAAAAAGAAACTTAAAAATCCCTGTGCGAGAGATTGAGGGTCTGTGACCTATAGAGAAACCAAAACGTCTTGTTAAACTTTCAAAAAACAATGATTTTTAAAAAATCTATAGAACGAAAACGATAAATATCTTAAACAGCAAATTCATATTGGGGAAATGAAAATAGATTTCAGATTGGATAATTGAAAGACTCAAACGGAGAGAAATTGAAAAGAGGAAAAATATAAAATGGAAAGAGAGAAAGGAAAAGCGAAGCGATTGATTAAGAGATGAAAAAGAATTTCAAAAATGGGGAAGTAACAATAGATATTAGGATTGAAAGAAAGGCAGAAGCAAAGAAAGAAAGAAAGAAAAGAAAGAAAGGTAGAAAGAAAGAAAGAAAAGAGGGTCAAAAGGAAAGAAACAGAGACAGAAAGAAATAAAGATAGAAAGAAAGGCAAAAAAGAAGAAAGAAAGTCTAAAGCAAAGAAAGAAGTTGAAAGAAAGGTAGAAAAAAAGAAAGATATGAAAAAGAATAAGAAGTAAAAATCCATATTCGGAAAGAAAGAAAGAAAGAAAGAAAGAATGAAATACTGAAGGAAAGGCAGAAGAAGACATACCTACCTACATACATACATACATACATACAGAAAGAAAGAAAGAAAGAAAGAAAGGAAGGAAGAAAAGCGGAAAGAAATAAACAAACAAACAGAGGAAAAAGAATAGGAAGTAAAAACATATATAATGAAAAAAGAAATAAATAAAGGAAGGTAGAAGGAAAGAAAGAAAGAAAGATAAATAGGCAGAAAGAAAGACAGAAGGAAAGAAAGAAAGAAAGAAAGAAAGAAAGAAAGAAAGAAAGAAAAGCGGAAAGAAATAAACAAACAAACAGAGGAAAAAGAATAGGAAGTAAAAGCATATATAATGAAAAAAGAAATAAATAAAGGAAGGTAGAAGGAAAGAAAGAAAGATAAATAGGCAGAAAGAAAGACAGAAGGAAAGAAAGAAAGAATGAAAGTAAAAAAAAATATAGAAAATCAGAAAGAAAGAAAAAAGAAAGAAAGAAAGAAAGGAAGGAAGAAAAGCGGAAAGAAATAAACAAACAAACAGAGGAAAAATAATAGGAAGTAAAAACATATATAATGAAAAATGAAAGAAATAAAGGAAGGTAGAAGGAAAGAAAAAAAGATAAATAGACAGAAAGAAAGACAGAAGGAAAGAAAGAAAGAATGAAAGTAAAAAAAATATAGAAAAATCAGGAAGTCAGAAAGAAAGAAAAAAGAAGAAAGAAGAATGAATGAATGAAAGAAAGAAAGAAAGAAAGAAAAAAAGAAAGAAAAAAAAAGAAAGATAGAATGAACGAAAGAAAGAAAGAAAGAAAGAAAGAGAAGATGGTAAAAAAATATAGAAAATCAGGAAGTCAGAAAGAAAGAAAAAAGAAAAGATAGAAAGAAAGAAAGATAGAAAGATAGATTGAACGAATGAAAGAAAGAAAGAAAGAAAGAAAGAAAGAGAAGATGGTAAAAAAATATAGAAAATCATGAAGTCAGAAAGAAAGAAAAAAGAAAGAAAGATAGAATGAATGAATGAAAGAAAGAAAGAAAGAAAGAAAGAAAAAAAGAAAGAAAGAAAAAAAAGAAAGATAGAATGAACGAAAGAAAGAAAGAAAGAAAGAAAGATGGTAAAAAATATAGAAAATCAGGAAGTCAGAAAGAAAGAAAAAAGAAAGAAAGAACGAATGAATGAATGAAAGAAAGAAAGAAAGAAAGAAAGAAAGAAAGAATAGCAATATAGAATTAATAATAAACAGACGGGTTCTTTGGCGCGTTTCCACTTTTGGTCTCAAAGGATTTAATAAACAAAGATGGCGTCGTTGATGGTCCGTGCCAACCGTGCCGAAGAGGATAGACGGAATGGACGGTTCTGGTCAAAGATTTTCTAAAAGCTACCACTAAAAGTAACTGCTTCAAAGAGAGTCTAATTTGGAGCAGACTTGTGTCTCCAGGAAAGCCATGAAAATCTCAGCATGGACGCTTTTTGGTTCCTAGCCACATGAAAGGTTCGTTTCGCAGGAAAGCGAACAGGTTCCATTCACTTAACAACATGAATTAATCGGAAAGAGAACGTGATCTTTATCGGATTGAACGAAAAACCGCCATGTTTTCTAATATCGCTTCAGATTCCCACGAAATCGTTTGAAAACCAAAACGAATTTTTTTTATTTTATTTCTATTTTCGTGTTTTTTTGTTGTTATTGTTAAATATCCCAGAATTATTCGTCAACTTTTATTTTATGAGAACTAATCAAAATACACATAATTTTACAAGAATATAATTACGCTAGCGAAACGGGGATAGACTCCCTCGCTATTATTTGTCTGAACTTTTGAGATGAGGGTTAATAATTTGTATTACTTAGATATTTTTGGAATGTTGTCGTTATTCTTTATTGTAATATAAACAACGTTTCGGCCAATGTGCTATCCTGCCTTCTTCAGGTGTTTCTTGTCGAACTCTGGAATCTTTTCGTCGAACTCGGAAACCTTTTTGCCAAACTTGGGGGCCTTCATGCCGTAATCCGGAACCTTCATGAAACTTCGAACCGAACCTTTTTGTAATCCATTGGGGTAGATGGTTCTCATTCCGTTAACCATGATCGGGTACAAGTGTTAAGCTATGTTAAGTATTCTATGTTTTTATCACCCCTAGTCGAGATTGAACCTGCAACCCGCAGATGATTGTCACTTAAAACTGTATTAACTCAACCCTTATATCTATTGCACCAGGGCACTTCACGTAGTGTAATGCTTAGCAAGCCAGACTTGCAGACCATTGTTAGTGAGTTCGATTCTCATAGGGTGCCCCATACTTCGGGCCTTGTGTCACATTTAAGCTAAGCTTAGTAAATAACTATACCACGATAGTATAGGCACCTTACGTGGTGTAATGGTTAGCAAGCTAGATTTGCAGACAATTGTTAGTGAGTTCGATTCCCATTGGGTGCCCCATACTTCAGGCTTGTTTCACATTTAAGCTAAGCTTAGTAAATAACTCTATCCATTGCTCTATGTGAATATGGCGCAACGGATATAGAAGAAGGTCGGTGGGCACATAGGCTAAAATGTTGATTATATAATAATAAAGACGATGACAACTGCACATAATTACAAGGTTAGTTAAGATAACTTAAGATATTTTGAAAATAATTCAATTCACCAAAATATGAATCGATACATTTTTACCCTGCTTTTATATTTCTTCAGACTACTTGTTGGGTATGGAGTCGCACCAGTGCTACTCAAGTCATACCGTTACAGTTTCAGGTTAACAAAACGGACGTGTCTAGCCTCACATTCAACATTTAAAAAAATAATCACCCTGAACATTTAAAAAATAATTACACAGAACCAGGTTGGGTTTTCTCTTCTTTTTTCTTCCTTACGCATCACGTGTCGCTACCCATAGCCAATAGGCGGCTCCACTGGAGAGTTATTACCCCTCTGCAGAGGTGCATTCAGTGTATACTAAAGCCTCGGTCGACAGGGCTGGTAAGTATATCGTAATAAATGAATATATTGAAACGAATATATAGTAAAGAATATATAAAAATGAATGAATATATAGGATCGAATATCATAGTAAAGGAAATATAGCAATAAATGAATATACAGTATTGAATATTATAGTAAAGGATATATAGAAATGAATGAATATATAGTAATGAATATTATAGTAAAGGAAATATAGCAGTAAATGATACTATAATTCAGGGAATGCTGGGGTTTTGTGCGAGGCTGGAATGAATTTTCTTTTGTCTCACTAGGTAGAAATACACAACGCCTTAGCTTAAGTAGCAAGGCAGAATAATTGACAAATTATGTAAAAGTCATTGAAAAGATATTAGACGTGAATGTAACATGAAAAGGAATAAAATTTATGCTCTGAATAATTCAATTGAATAAAGCCCCTTATTTATTCTTAAAATATTATTTCTTATCTTCTATCTTCTCGTGTCTCCTTTTCTGCGGACCGGACATCTCTGCTATCTGTTCTGTGTTGGGCTGATTCCCTCTCTGTTCTCTGGTCTGCTCCCTTAGTACTTCTTGGAACTTCTTCATCTGTGTTTGTTGTTTTTATAACAGATTTGGATGCTTTTCAGACGTCTTTATTTATCCCAAGTTAAACCATCACGCGTGGAAGAAACAGCCATCTTTCAGAGACATGTCTGTCTCCTTCAAAAACCTAGCTCAAACTCCCTTTTTAAGTCTACCATCTCTCTCGGACCATTTTTCTTTTTCCTGTTGTATAGCCCTCTCTTGTCTTCCTACCATCTTATATTACCTCTCGCCTGTTCAATAAGACGAGAAGTCACCGCTTATAATTATTAAACATGGTTTTGCCTTCGGTAACTAATACCACGTTTTTATTAGGCGTTAAGTGACTACATAAGGCCACCGAATGCAGGTGAATTTACATTGACTTATAAAACAAATTTGAACAAGAGTTATAACAAATAAAGACTTTATTGTCTGAGCAACATTCAATATACACAGTAGGAAACATCTAGGACGATAGTTATAGGGGAACAGAGTCCTTGAAAAGTGAATAGTTGACCGAATGGATGAAAGTCTTAAATGAAAAGATTGTCACTGAAGCCATTTCCAGGGGGTTTCGATGGTTGGTTGGTTGGTTGGTTAGTTGGCAGCCTTCCGTCAACGAGAGAAGATGAAGCAGTGTCAAAAGTTTTTTTAAAACTTGAACTACATAGCCTGGGCGGGTTTGCATAGAAGATAAGCTGTTGCCCATACAGCAAATCCCCCCTCTCCACACTGCCGCTATGATCCAAATGAAAGGTAAGGTACCAATGCGGTTTGGCAACGGTAGTGTCACAGGAGTTAATGGGTAGCACTGGATTTCAGCATCACACCACCTTTAGGGGATCCGGCTCCTGATTTGTTTTCAGTATTTATTCCCCGAGCCTTTTTGAAAGGCAGCAGAGGTTTTGTGTCAGACTTTTCATTGACTTTGGTGGGTTGCTGACCAAGGCTAAATAACCTCTTTTAACCTATTTGTGGATCCATGCGAGTAGCAGGTATCGCAATCTTACTGCTATTGGTGTTCCTAAGAAAAGAAATGAGATTGGTGATACGGTATATTTTGCATTTGTGTATCAGATAAGCAACAGTACATCTAGGTCAAGTTTAAAATAATAATATTATCTTTTTTAAAATGTCACAATTTTATCTTAGCAATTTTAAATGATCATCTTCCTATATACAATTAAAAATGTAAGTTTTTTAAATGTACCATTCTCATATAGAATGAATTAAAGTGATATGATGGTTTAGGGTTAGATCTTATCCTCTTTTGTCTTTCCTCTGGTGACCGGATATCTCTGCTATATTTTCTATGTTGGACTGAACCCCTCTCTGTTCTTCTGGCTGCTCCCTTGGGACTTCTTCATCTGTGTTTGTTGACCTTTTTTTTATAACCAACAAAAGATTTATATATTTTTCAGACGTCTTTTATTTAGCCCAAGTTAACCTTTACGGGCGGAAGCAATTGCCATCTTTTAGAGATATATCTATCCACGTAAAATTCTAAACTAGAACTGCCTTAATTTCAAGTTGTCTCCCCGCTTCCACCAACCGAACTGACCAATCAGAGGAGAGTCATAAGGTCAGTAAAAGGTCAAATCCCTATAAATTCAGAATTAATGTTATTTTTACATTTCTACTTTACATACAGTAACAGTATGTTAAATCCTTCTTGTTTTTATCTATAAGCGAGGATCTTCATTTTTCTTTTTATCTCCAGAAATTTTGTTAAATTCGTTTTATCAGGTTTTATCATTTCATCATTCTTTTTTCTTTTTGATCATTTTAAAAATATTTTCTGTCTTTTTCTTTTTCTTTCTTTCTTTCTTTCTTTTCTTTCTTTCTTAGTCTCTTCCTCTTTCTCTCTCACTCTCTTTTCTCCCCCCCCACTCTCTCCGTCTCCCTCTTTCTCTCTCTCTCTCTCTTGTCATTTAGGTCTCCGCTCTCTCTCACTCCTTTTTATCTGTCTCTTCTCCCCATTACTCTACTCTCTCTGTCCAATTCTACTCCTCTCTCCATTTATGCCCCTCTCACGATTTACATATCAATGTATATCGCATGTCTTTCTTTCTTCTTTCTTTCTCCCCCCCTCTCTCTCTCTCTATATATATATATATATATATATATATATTATATATGTGTGTGTGTGTGTGTGTGTGTGTGTGTATGTGTGTCCGCTATCTCACTCCTTTTTTATCTTTCTTCTCCCTTTTACTCTAATTGCTATCTCTATCTCTTTCCAATTTTGCCCCCTCTTCCAATTTACATATTTATGGGCATACCATATCTTTCTTTCTTTCTTTCTTTCTTTCACAGATGAACAAAATATTCGCATGAGAAATATTCGCACGCTTATCTATCTATCTATCTATCTACCTGGAATTCGGATAAGGCTTTCTATGTAGAGTCGTTATTTTTCAGGGTAGATTTTTTAAAACATCACCGCAATTCTATTTACCATGTCATCCTACAATAAAGCAACTGACAAAAAAAAAAACAAACAAAAAACAAACAAAAAAAAAACAAAAAAAAAACAACAACAAAAATCAAAAACAAAAAAAAACCTATGAGAGTCTCGTAAGCAAACCAATTACTACGCTGATTGTTTCTGATCATTTTACTACAAGGAAAATCAATCTTGGAGATTTTTTTGACTTTCCTCTGGAACATTTTACATGAAAACGAAAATAAAAATTTCTGAAGAATTCCCAAGAAAGAAATACATAAGATGATGTTAGAAAGGCAATTGTCTATTGATTAAATGAGACGACAATTTCCACTTTGCTTATTTTTGCTGATCATCGACACAAAGAAATATTTCAGTTCTTCATTCTCTTTTTATATTATTTGTTATAGATTACAATTGTAATCTATAACAAATAATATATGCAAATATATATGTATATATATACATGTATATTATTCGTTATAGATTACAATACATTTAAGAGGTGATTGTTACCATTGCTTTCAAAGCAGCGTATTGGCCACCTATCATCAAGCATTTTTGTTTGGATTTTGTTCAGGAAGTTAAAATATTAAAATAATACATGGATAGATAATAACTCTATGGGTCAAACTCCCCTCTTGACAATTTTTTCTTTCTCTGTATATATATAATATATATATATATATATATATATATATATATATATATATATATATATATATATATGTTGTTCTGGTTCCAACGGGAGAAAATTCAATATTTTATAAAAAAGGAAGGTCCGCAAAATGTATTTTGTTCTCAGAAAATTTTTTAAAATTCTTTTTGTTTTACATATGCTATATATATATATATATATATATATATATATATATGTGTGTGTGTGTGTGTGTGTGTGTGTGTGTGTGTGTGTATGTGTGTGTGTGTGTGTGTGTGTATATATATTATTATATTTATATATATATATATATATACATGTAAAGAGAGAGAAAAAGTTAGTCAAGATATATATATATTATTTGTTATAGATCACAATACATTTAAGAGGTGATTGTTACCATTGGTTTCAAATCAGCGTATTTTCCAGTTATTATCAAGACAACGAGTCTGTGAAAGAACATAAAACGAAGTTCAATTCATTTATATTTGTTTTGAGCTATTATTGTATAGTTCCGCGCAAGCTCCTCTTTTGGTCTCAGCTCTTGTGAAAAAGTATTCCCTCCTTCGCCTCTCTCTACCTCTTTCTCTCTCTATTTTTTTCTCTCTCTCTCTCTCTCTCTCTCTCTCTCTCTCTCTTATATATATATATATATATATTCATAGACATACACACACTTTATATATATATATATATATATATATAATATATATTATATATATATATATATATATATGTATATGCACACACACAAGCGCATACGTACATTTATATCCATATATACACCCCTACATTCTAATGTATGTATATACACACGCACATATACATACACATTACATATATAAATATATACAGACATGTATACAAGCATACATACGCATACACATATACAAAAAATAAAATAATAATAATAGAAAAATATACCTTTTTAAAGTATACAAAAAAGCGGTCGTCAAGATATTTCATATTTGTAATTATTTTCTATTTAAAATAATAATAAATACAATTAAATGTCTACAAGAACAATCTCTAGGTCGAAGCACGTGTCAACAATCCAATAAATAACTTTTATCCATTCAACATTTTCTTCCCTTTATTTATTTTTCAACATATTGTCGAATTCACTTGCATTTTCCAATTTACATAAGACATTCCCTTAGCGAGTACAAACACTTTTCAGCAGCTTTTATTTATAATATAGCCCCTCACCCCAATAGACCGTAATGATTTTGGTTTAAAAAATAACTACCGCAAAACCTGTGAATAATAATAATAATAATAATAATGATAATAATAATAAACTAGCACAATGAGAATAAAAAACTAGACACAACTGGGTTGGGAAGGTGAGCCACTGGGAATTATGCAAAAAATTAAATTTTGACCACACAACAAAATGGTATATGCATAAACCAGAATCTGTTCTTGAGAACGAAACGCATAAAATTCTCTGGGACTTTGAAATAAAAACGTATCACCTTATCCCAGCAAGAAGACCAGACTTAGTGTTGATAAACAAAAAAGAAACAACTTGTCAACTGGTGGATTTTGCAGTGCCAGCAGATCACAGGGTGAAGCTAAAGGAAAATGAAAAAATGGACAAATATCTGAACCTTGCCAGAGAACTGAAAAAGTTATGGAATATGAAAGTCAAAGTGATACCAATTGTAGTTGGTGCACTTGGAACAGTCCCAAAAGGATTAGAAAAGGGTTTGGAAAGTTTGGATATCAGAGGAAAGATTGAAACCATTCAGAACACTGCACTGCTGCAATCTGCCAGAATACTCAGAAGAGTCCTGGAGACCTGAGGAGACTCGCTGTCACTCAGACTCCAGTGAAAGACCATCAGTTAACACTGATGTGAAAACTCAAAAGGGGTAAATAATAATAATAATAATAATAATAATAATAATAATAATAATAATAATAACGGTCCCAATAAACTTCGAAAAAAGAATGGTGGATCTAGAAATCAGAGGAAGAATTGAGACCATCCAGACTACTGCACTGCTGCAATCGGGTAGAATACTCAGAAGAGTCCTGCAGACCTGAGGAGACTTGTTTTTCACTCAGACTCCAGTGAAATACCATCAGCTAACGCTGATGTGAAAAACTCAAAACGAGTGAAAATAATAATATATAATAATAAATAAGCGTACGATAAAATAGGACATTTATTGGGAAATGTACAAGTATAATGCAATCCCGAAATGTCGCAGGTTTGAATTAATCTTTTATCCCATTTATCTCTCTCATTGTACGCAGAAGGGTGTTCATGTTTAGTCATGAATTATTCCTGGGTATGACAATTAACTACATCTGAGGGTGAGGCTCCAGTTTTTGAGATATTAGGGGACGGGGTTTGACCCGGAGTTGTAGTACCTGTCATGGTCGAATCTATGGGTCAAATAGATGTTTTATGTACAAACAAAAAATATGAAGAAACAATGACTCAATAATTGTAAATATAAACGTATAATAAATGCATTTCCCTTGACGAATTACCATGCCGTTAAAATCAATCAATCATATTAAATCCTATTTCAGATAAGAACACATGAGCCAAAAAATGTATCAAAACAAGAGGCGAGTTGTACGAATAACTGGTCGACCAAATACTTTTCTAAAGTGTGGCTCTATGGTTCTAATACGCTAAAGACGAGTTGTACGAATAACTGGTCGACCAAATACTTTTCTAAAGTGTGGCTCTATGGTTCTAATACGCTAAAGACTTTTCAATAACCATTATTTAGTGTCTTGTTTAATATTGGAAAATTATATTCTACAAGAGAAGCTTGGTAAAGGGTGTCTTACATAAATTCAAATTTTGATTATTGATTTTGTCAGAATTTCAGCAGTCGTGATTGGAGAGGCGTTTCAGAGTAAAACCAATGAATTTTTACGTTGTCACACGGCAGAGTAATGAAATCTTTCAAACTGGTATCACCACACCTTAAAGATTATAACATTGCAAGTCGCTGTGTGTTTGTGTGTTAAAATGGCGTCTGAAGCGTGTGTTAATCTGGTGGTTTATCTAGAACTATACAGACGCCTAGGATTCTTCTTCAAGAAAATCTTCTGACGCGTCTCAGACACTTTTCATTTTATTGTTGATCTGTTAATGACGTCATAACTGCAGTCATTCGTGCCGTCCAATGGTCGACGACGTCATCGGCTCCACCGGAAGTTCACTGACTTAAGCAATTGACGCCGCATTCATTCAACTTCCTTTGAAGTTCTCCATCTGTTGTGGCCGCTAGACAAATTCTATGTCAGTAATATCGATCTTAGCCTAAACAAAACTACCTGTAATATTCAATAATGTAGGGGAACTCTGATCGTGGCATTAATGTCGAAATCAATAAAATTTATAAACTTTTCAATTGTTCATGTCGATCGGCCATATTTGCCGTTGGCCAATCCTCCATTTTGTAGGATGCGACTACAACTCTTTTCTTCTTCTCAAATCACTCACTGCTCAAAAACGTTGGCGTAGATCCGACCGGACACGGCAATTCAAAATTATTTTTGATTGTCAGGAATATTTTTTAAGCAATGCTTTCTAAAAGAAGACAGAATATGTACCGCATTGTATTTCTAAACTTGCCATTCTACTGATATGTCAAACACAATATATATATTATATATATATATATATATATATATATATATGTGTGTGTGTGTGTGTGTGTGTAGTAAATGGAAGTGAAAAGTAAATGGCAAGAAAAGGGGAATAGAAATCAGTTGGAGGAGGCGAGAGGAAAGCATCAAGTGGAGAAAGGTGGGAAATACATCCTTTATGACAACAATGAACTGATTTTGCATTTTTTCAAAAACAATTTTTTGTACCCGGAGAGTAACACCCATGAAAAAGTTCTTGGAAACCACATATTGAATTTTTTAAAAGTCGGGGTGGCCTAACGTCGGTATCAGCCTGACAGCGAGGGAATCTATCAACTTTTCACTAGCGCTAGACCAAGGAGATTCTTTTTCAGTGTCTGATGTGAAGCGCTACACCTACCACCAACTCCTCATTTTACCGCACAGATCCTTGTGCTACTCATGCGCTGAGTTGGCGAGGGCCGATATTAAAGAATTTATTTATTTTTCAGAATTGTTTTTATAATCAAACATGTCATTTTATTTGCTTAAAAATAAACTTCCAAAATATGTTTATAAGTGTTCTTCATTTCTCTCTTTTACTAATTTAAATCTATTTCTTCTGTCTCTTTTTTCTCTGATAAGTTGCAAATTGGAAGGTAAATGGCTTTATTCTCTTAGAGCCTTTTAATGTCTTTTAGTGTATGAGGTGGAGCGCCACATCTACCATCAGCACATATCCCCGTGGTACTCATACATCACCTTTCCTCCAACACGCCAGCAATCACTCATTGCTCACCCACCCAGTTCCAGTACGTCACTGGGTACTTTTTGACCACACAATAACTGCTCATACGGTGAGGGCCGGTCTCGAACCTGAAACCCTATGGTTCTCCAAGCGGACGCTCGACCGACTGAACTAAATCGGTCTTACATATTGAATAAAAGCTTTTAATAAATAACAGGTTGAGATTTTATGATTAATTTTCGCCAATTATTTGTTTGTTTTTTTTTCATTACGAATCAAATTAAGTGGTTAATAGAAAAGAAGTGGAACATTTAATAAAATGCTTTTCTGAACAAAACAGTTGTTAATCAATTCATTGTAATGGGAGTTGAGAGCTTCAAATTTATTTTAATTTCATTTAGTAATGTTTATTAAGGTAATAATCATTATATTCCTGATTGAATGTATAATATTGTTAGATATTGAATTAAAGAGATACACGACTAATGATTATCAAATAACAATGATGGTCGTATTCTCACAGCGGAATTATCTCCCTTTATCAGATAAACAATATCAAACCCATAAATCGCTGTGTTTATTTTTGGTTGTCTCCTTCTTTTTAACTTTTATACAAGGTGTGTCAAAAATGACGCGGTTTTTTGTAATTTTTGACACACCTTGTACTCAGAAAAAAAATAACGTTCCATTTATTTATTTTCTCAGAATACAAGGTGTGTCAAAAAGTACCAAGTTTAAAGCTGTATTTACCGAGACAGAACTGAAGAATGAATGGATCGTTATTTCTTCAGAATACAAGATGTGTCAAGTGTGTCGATACTTTTTTGACACACATTGTATGTCAAGAATAACACTAGTATAAATTAAACACAATCAAAGAAATAAAGTAACAAATAACAAAATTAATGCAATACTAGAACGCCCTTCCCAGAATGCCACACAAAACAAACCAGCCTTTTCGTTATTCACACAATTTAAACCGGCATTCCCATCATGCCACATAAACTTAGGCACCCTTTCCATGATGCACTACACAACTGTATTTAATTTCTATATTTATATTTAAATGAAAACCTCCACTCAGTTGATAAATTGTAATGTAATATAACGTAGTAAATGGACGATGTCGATAAAATGGAGACGAGTCAGTGGCAAATCTTGATACTTTTCCATGAACAATCACAATACTTTTTAATTAATATTTTTTGGCAAAACACAGCTGCAGTATCCTTAACACCTTGCAGCTCGGTGCGATTATTTCTTTACAAAAAATGATCTCAATGGCACGATTTGCGTACGTGGTAGAAATTAAAGGGAAACTTCCCGACATCTCAGAAGATAAAATTTAGAGGTTCTTCGACCAATAGAAAACTCACTGGAATGGAATAGACGAATGGAATGCTAAGAATATGGAGATTTCCTTTATTGTCAATTTCAGTCTTTGTAAATACATATTTAATCTTGATACTTTTTGAACATCACTCGTATGGCTCGTGGTATGTTTACATCTTTCTCTCTCTCTCTCTCTCTCTCTCTCTCTCTCTCTCTCTCACAACACACACACACACACACACACACACACCAACGTTCTTTATTTGAATTTATTTTTTGGACCATATGACCTTTAGGCACCCCTTTTGCGATCTCGATTCATAGGGACATTTTTTTTCATTTACACCGTCAAAATCTGGTTGTTTGTTAGAGGTTAGGGTTAGGGTTAGGATTAGAGGTTAGGGTTAGGGGTTTGGGTTATAATTTTAAAAAAAAACTCTAAAAATCATCCGTTAACAAACAACCGGATTTTGACGGTGTAAATGAAAAATGTCCTTATGAATCGAGATTGCAAAAGGGGTGCCTAAAGGTCATATGGTCCGTTTTTTTAAAATCTAATATATTGGATAAGAGACATATGTTTCAGATGCTTGAAATCCTTTTTAAACTATATGCATTTGCATGTGTCTTGGTGGTTGGTTTGTGTGCATGAGTATATATATATATATATATATATATATATATATATATATATATTATAAAAAAAGAAGAAGGTCTGCAAAATGTATCGTTCTCAGAAAAAATGTTTTATTCTTTTATTTCATATACACAACTCGTGTTTCAGATATTCTGGTATCTTCTTCAGGCTTTGATCAACACATATATTGATATACATATATATATATATATATATATATATATATATATATATATATATATATATATACACAGGTTCTGTAATTTTTCTGTTATGGTTGTTTAATAACGGTTGAACGCTACGTTATTCTTTTCAATATTTGCGTGCGATTTGCGCGTGACCTGCATGTGTCCTGCGCGCAAAAATTGAGAAAAAATGATGTAACGTTCCACAATCTTTGCGCGTAAGTCGCACGCAGGTCACGGCTTAGTTATAAATTTTATATATATATATATATATATATATATATATATATATATATATATATATATATATATACTGTAGTGTGGCATGGTCACTATTTCAGCTTTTGCTGGAATGGTGTACCAAAGGCAGTATTAATTGGTAGAGTGCTCAATATAAAATAGAGCTGTTATATAATATAATAAAATAAATATATAAAGGTTTTACATATCTATTTATTAGGTGACAAAGGAACATTCACAACCATATTGGTTTCATGCGATGCATTCATCAGGTGAAGATGTTTCAAATGTAAGGAAAATCGAAAAAATTTCAAAAAATTCAATAGATACGGGATGCGTATGATTGGATAAAATGATGTGTGTATGTATGTGAAGGTGAATTGAATGTATGAGAGTGTTTATGGGCAGTATAAAGGTTGCGTACGCATGGTACCAGGTTACACACATAATACGTTGATCTGTGAGTGTGTGGTATTTTAACAGTATATATATATATATATATATATATATATATATATATATATACAAGTATGTTATGCAGAAACATCTAAATAATACTCGATACAATATATATATATATATATATATATATATATATATATATTGTGGCTATAGGTTGATAAAAATTCTAGCAAATATTCAAAACTTTTACACGTTTTTTGAACTGTGAATCACGACGTATTCAAATTAACATAAATAAATATAAGAATAATAAATAAGATTAAGAACACAATATTCATCGCCTTGATTTTTGTTCTGATTCTAACTCTTCAACATATATTTTTTCATGATTCTAAGACAGCAAACATTCATCATATATATATATATATATATATATATATATATATATATATATATATATATATATACAATTTAATATACCAAACTTATTGGTAAATCCTCGCGGCGAGAAAAAAACCAGCAAATAGTTTGATTGTAAAAATATACTACCAAACATCAACCGGGGAGAAAAAAATTTTCGGAAAAAAGAAAAGACCAAGATAATCGTACCAACAAAAATAATCTATTGGTACAATACTTTGGCCAAAAGAAAAAAACAATTTATATGCATATATATATATAAGATATATATATTCATATAAAACCGCCAGGAAACTAAAGCTAATAAGTAAAAAGTGCTCAATACCTAAGTAGAGCAAATAATAAAGATAAATCTAATGAGTCAGACTAACCTATTAAAATTTTCATAATTTATATGATTTATTTGAATCACGGTGGTAAGTACTATATTTAATGCGTTTGTTCCCAGTCTCTTTAGTCAGATCTTAGCCCTGAAGAGCATTAAGCGAAACTTTTAGTAGATTCGTCTGACTCATTAGATTTATCTTTATATATATATATATATATATATATATATATATAGAGAGAGAGAGAGAGAGAGAGAGGAACATATAGTAAGATAGCTAGGAACTGACTGAGACATATAGACACACAGTGAGTGATGGACAATTAGAAAGAAATAGTAACAGATTGAGGTAGATAGATAGTTTAACTTAATCTATCAAAACTTGAACTCCACATATATGTCGAACTAGACGCGTATCAAACTTTTATTCAAACACGAAGACGTAATACTTAATTGACATACTGAACTGAGCCTGTAAGCCAGGACCGTTATGATGTCGAACTAGACGCGTATCAAACTTTTATTCAAACACGAAGACGTAATACTTAATTGACATACTGAACTGAGCCTGTAAGCCAGGACCGTTATGATGTCGAACTAGACGCGTATCAAACTTTTATTCAAACACGAAGACGTAATACTTAATTGACATACTGAACTGAGCCTGTAATCCAGGACCGTTATGATGTCGAACTAGACGCGTATCAAACTTTTATTCAAACACGAAGACGTAATACTTAATTGACATACTGAACTGAGCCTGTAAGCCAGGACCGTTATGATACAAACACATTTTGCACAGAATATACAACAGACCCATTTTCGGTAGAGCACATGTCACATTGTAAATAAAACTAGAAAAATCATAGCAAAACCGAAATAGAAATATAGGACTGGATTTTCTGATGGGGGTGGGGGTGGTTGGTTGATAAGAAATTGCGACGGATTTAGCGAAAAAGAGAAGAAAAAATGTAAATCTGTTTTTCTTTAAGATTGAAAGCGCAGGAAAATTGGTGGCACGGTGGTTTGAGTCGCGGTGGTTGTTGTGAGCGCGGGAGACTGGCTCGTTTGTGTCACACGTGACAAAACTTGGGAAAACGTTTTGGAATGAATAAAGGAAATAATTGCAAAATGCAGAAATTAGATGTGGCGGCTGGAAGAAGAAGAAGAAGAAGAAGAAGAAGAAGAAGAAGAAGAAGAAGAAGAAGAAGAAGAAGAAAGAAGAAAGAAAGAATAAGAAGAATAGCTAAAAAGAAAAGTTTAAAAAGATGGCAGATGAGTAAAGAAGAAGAATGCGAAAGAGAAGAAGAAGAAGAAGAAGAAGAAGAAGAAGAAGAAGAGAAAGAAGAAGACGAAGAATAAGAAGAAGAAGAAGAAGAAGAAGAAGAAGAAAGAGAAGAAGAAGAAGCTAAAAAAGAGAGAAGTTTAAAAGATGGCAGATGAGTAAGAAAGAAGAAGAATGCAAAGAAGAAGAATAAGAAGAAGAAGAAGAAGAAGAAGAAGAAGAAGAAGAAGAAGAAGAAGAAGAAGAAGAAGAAAGAGAATAAGAAGAATAGCTAAAAAAGAAGAGAAGTTTAAAAGATGCAGATGAGAAGAAGAAGAAGAAGAAGAAGAAGAAGAAGAAGAAGAAGAAGAAGAAGAAGAAGAAAGAAGAAGAAGAAGAAGAAGAAGAAGAAGAAGAAGAAGAAGAAGAAGAAAGCACAAAGAAAAAGAAGAAGAAGAAAGTTAGAAGAAGAAGAAGAAGAAGAAGAAGAAGAAGAAGAAGAAGAAATGATTCTAAAGATATTCACCATTGTTTCGTAAAAGTGCCGCCGCCCAAAATGATTGTAGCAAAAACCATTGAGATGCAACATGGCCGCCGCTCGGAAGAATCTTTTTTTTTTGTTTTGTCTTTCAATTTGTTTATTTAGTTTTTGTAGAGGAATTCATTCTTTTCCATTCAGTCATATTGGACGAATTTCTTTGGCGACTTTTCTATTCCTCTAGCTCTGTCTCTATCTGTTTCTCTTTCTTTTCTCTCTCTCGCTCTCTCTCTCTCTCTCACTCTCTCTCTCTGTCTCTGTCTCTCTATGTCTCTCTGTCTCTGTCTCTGTCTCTTCTCTCACACACACCCACTCTGCTTTAATACCATCTGAGTCTTTTTTCTTCTATCTCCTTCTATCAATCTATCTATCTATCTTTCATTATTCTGGGATTGAAAGAAGAAAAGAAGGAAAAATGATGTAAATGAATAAACGTCTACATCATTTTTCCTTCTTTCATTTTTCCTCCTTTCTTCCTTTCTTTCTTTCTTTCTTTCCTTCTTACTTTCTTCTTTCATTCTTCTTTCTTTCTTTCCTTCTTTTTCTTTCTTTCTTTCTTTCATTTTTTTCTCTTTCTGTTTTTCTTTCCTTCTTCCTTCCTTTCTTTCTTTCTTTCTTTCTTTCATTCTTACTTTCTTCTTTCTTTCTTTCTTTCTCTTTCTTTCATTTTTCTTTCTTTCTTTCTTTCTTTCTGTTTTTCTTTCATTTTGCTGGGACTTTATTCATTTACATCATCTTGAAGTGTCTTCCTTCCTTTCTTTTTCTTTCTTTGTGTTG
>CM042164.1:85875835-85888335 GCA_023376005.1 Doryteuthis pealeii | reverse complement strand
AATTTGCATATTGATATTAAAATTTTGATTTTAATAAATATGCGCTAAGTAGTATTGATTTCTAACTGTTTGGTTTTATCTTAATGAATATAAGCAAAAATCCCGGGTATAAATCTTAAAAGAAATCCATTAACAAAAAGAAATAACTGGAATTTTATTATTTACTTCCTAACTTAACTAAATAGTTAAATTAGAATAATTTAGCAATGAAAGATGGGAGTGATGGAAAATGATAGAAGAGTAAGTTTCAGTTGTCCTATGTTTTGATTACCCCCCCCTGTGTTTCAAATCTTTTTATCTGCAATAGTCTCATTAGCCTTTCTAATATAATATAATATTTTATTACATTTAAAACTTAAATATTTGCACCCGGAGAGTGCATATATTTGCTAGTCTGAAGAATTGAACTAGGCCTTTCCAAGCTGTCGGTGGATGTTTTCAAGGTGCACAATTCCAATCTATCAGAATCACATTGTTATTCTTTTTCTAACATTAACTCATTCACACCTGAATTTACTTGAGTATAAATGCGTACAACACCTCGATCCCTCCTACTAATCGCACTGAAGCTATGAGTTTTACTTTGTAGGGCAATTTTATTTCCTCTTTTTTTAAAAAAGAGATCATTTGAAAAGCCAGCCTTAAAATGATGCCTACAGCGTAAATATATCAAATCAGTGTAAGGATTTCCGGTCGTATTTTTTTAAACAATATAATAGTGCTTAATTCGGTTTAACGGCGTACATGCTTTGGAAAAGGGCTCGATTTGTACAGCAAACAAGTTTAAGTTGATTTTCAGCCATGAACCCTTTCTTTCGGTGCAATTGGTTTAAAACAAATTAAGTTGTTGTTGTTGTTGTTGTTAGAGTGGTTGGTTGATTGGATTTTACGGCATGTCAACCCTTGTAGGGTTATTTTATGCTGAAGACTTGTTTTATTCATTCTTGTTGGGTATTTGTTGTGATGTTAATCCAACAGTAAAAAAGAAGTCAAGTCGAGGTAGGGTAAAATAAGACAAGTGTATTTACAATAATGGTATAGGAACAGCTAGCTTGCCGTTAACGGTAACAGTACAACCTTTTCACTCGGTGTCTCACTATTTATAGTGAGAACCGGTGTATATTCTCCACTATAGGAACGGCCCGTACAACAGTATTCAAATCTTCTTTTAAAACTTATCTTTTACACATTTTTCAACTCATTTTTTAATCTATAATCTATAGAGTACTACCACTCGGGGGTCAGGGTGAACCTGAAGGTAATGGCGATAAAGGGGTACTCCACATTCCCTTGAGTTCCAGAATTGGAACCTCACCACTAGATGAAATTAACGTTATACCCAGGACACGTAGACCTTCAGTCACAGCCTTGTAGTACATATAGGATAAAAAGGGTTGGGGGTTGTCATAAACGCAACATGGTCGAGAGAATCATATAAGTGATCTGGCCTGATGTCCTAATTAGATTCTAAAAGTGGAGTGTTTCATGTTATGGACCATAACATGTCCTTAAGCATCACAAGTCGCTACCCACGACCAACGGGTGGCCCCTATTTGAGGGGTGGGTCTTACCCCTCTGATAACAGGTCTGAAATATACACATTTTTAATTCTAACAAAATCAGTTGACAACAAACGTGCATATTTTTCTTAACAAATGTTATCTCAGAAATTTATTATATACTAAAAGATTTAATTTGTCCAAGGAAGTGACACACATTAAATGATTTAAAAATAACCTAGACAGACAATTAAATCACAAACCAAATGACGTAATGGGAATCTATCGTTTTAACATGAAAAACAGAAAAGAAAATTAAACTAAGCGAATATTTTGCTCGACTGAGAAAATTAGCGAAAATCATATTAGAGATAAAATTTAGTTAAAGCCCCATAACAACCGCGAACAAAGTTGAAAAGAAACAGAAGAAAATCTAATTATTTGATAGATAGTGCAGAAATCTTAGCATAGTGGACAGGCAGTGAAAATAATTGTGAGTAACTGGGTTTAGCTCAGTTGGTAGAGCATCCGCATTGGAACCACAAGGTTTCGGGTTCGATAGGGTGAATATATATATTTATATATATATGGAGATAGGAGGGTTGGAGTAAAATCCGACAGTATGAGGTAAGGTAAAAGGAAAGTGAACAAAAAATAATAACTCAAACAAGTCTGAGAGTGGGAATATTTCTTAGAGTGGGAATATTTCGTCCTTGGAATAAGGACGAAATATTTCCACTCTAAGACCTGTTTGAGTTATTATTTTTTGTCCACTATCCTTTTACCTTACCTCATATATATATATATATATATATATATATATATATATATATATATATATATATATATATATATATATAAGAGAGAGTTTTATAATTGCTTGAAGCATTATGTATATATTGGTTAGGAGGTTGATTTAGATGGCTATCACAATGCAGGTGTAAAGAAAAAATAATAATACGGTAACAATGATGTTGTGTGTTTACACTGTATTTAATTCTTGAATTTTCGAGATAATATCTCTTTTTCAAAAGATCTCTGGAACTGAAGCAGTCTAATTATGTCATTTCCTTTTAAATGAAATTTTTTTTTTGAAAATGATGGTATTTTTATATAACTGTATTCTCGTGTTGTATGTTTACGTGAATGCGGGGTTTTTTTGTACTTGCACGTATGTTGTCTAAATTAAATACATTGTAACACACAACATCATTGTTACCGTATTATTATTTTTTTCTTTACATCTGCATTGTGATAGCCTTCTAAATCAACTCCTAACTAATATTATATATATATATATATATATATATATATATATATATTAATATATAACATTTTTACTTGAAGGTACTTACAACGCATGTATCGCATAAAATTCGATACTTTTTCTTATAGAAAATGATTTTGACAAGTGTAATCCCGGCAAAGGATCGCTCGGTATATATATATATATATATATATATATATATATATATATATATATATATTATATATATTACTAATGGCTTGATTTCGGTCCTCAAAAACTCGAAGACAGTCCGGCCCTACATTTAGCAGAGAAAAGGTGACAACCAAATTGTCCAAATTTTTTGGTTTCTCTTTTTTTGTTGGGACTTTCCGTTTTTAAACCCACCATTTCCGCCTCGCATCCGTTTTAGGGTCTGCCTGGGGACTTATGGTAAAAGTAGGCTTTTAAAGGTGACGGACGATAGTATTTATTGGTATGAATCAGTCGGTGAATGAAACTAGCTAAAAGAAAGCGACATGGCCAGTTTTGTCTCTGACCCCCTAAAATAATCCTCGGGCCTTATGCCCTGGTTCACAGTTGCATCACTGTATCAACTTTTTTTTTGTAAATAAATGTCTGTGGCAGATTTTATGAATGATTCGTTTGCAGTGGTGCAACCAACAACCAAATAAATGGCGTAAATTCAACAACCAGTAATATCACAATTGAAATATTCCGTTGAGTATTTACAACACACATACTGTATACATCTACTATGCAGAGCTTTCATCTGACAAGAGACATATTGGTCATCCCCAGTTGTGATTTAAGGATGTCTGCAAGAATGATCACAGATTCTTCGGCATTGTCCCTTCAACATCTTCAAAGAAATCCCGAAGGAAATTATTGTTCACTATATTAAGGGGTCAGTTTAGCTCTGTCGTTAGAACAACAGCCTAGAAATCGTAAGGTTCCGGCATTTGATACCGGTCCTCGCAAACTCAGCGTATGAGTAGTACATATTGTGTAATCTGATCTGTGCGGTAAAGTGTGTAGGTGTGGTGCTCCTCCTTAGCATCTTCAGGGACAGCCTTCAAATGCGATATATATCTCGTGACCCTAAAGTTACAGTTCATTCTGTGATTGTGAAGGCCAATATTCGAAAAACAGCCCCGACCACAGATATCGCATGTAAAAGCTCTCCTGAAGATGTTGCTGGTGCTGTCATTTTCTTCTGGACCTCATGGTGTTGCACCAGGGTGACTTCAGACATGAATAGTCCGCAACGGAGAGCCTGCCGCTACCGAGGGCTCTACTGGGCCAAATTTTCCCAGCAGGAACGGGTAATGCTAAAGCACCTGAGATTTTACTTGTAGACATCCTTAAATCGCAGCTGGGGACGTCCAATCTGTCTATTGCCAGACAAAAGCTCTACATAGATTTCATTCAACACACGCAAATAGAATTTTAGTTTAACATTGGTTATCATTGAACAAAGAAGTGAAACAAAGAACCTGAGAGAATGATAACCGACTATCCATGGCTTTAGTGGGATCGCTAGTGATGGGGTTAAAGTATATAATCGTGGAGAGTCTGCTAGAAAAACTTGCTAAGCAGCATTTTACACATCTCGTCAAAAGCTGTATGTCTGAATGCAGATGAGAATTTCGCTTGCAATGTGTGTGACCGCATCTGTAAGTCCAGAATTGGACTAACTAGCCACCAAGGGGTTTAAGAAATGGACTGATGTCATCCTTGTCTGCTACAGACTTCTAAAAAGAAAGAGAATCGAAAGGAAAGGTAATGAAATGAAAGATAACGAAAGGAAAGGATATATATATATATTATATATATATATATATATATATATATATATATATATATATATATATATATACCAACTCTTCCACATGACCAAGTCAAGTTTTGAGTAGAGTTTGACAAGATTGAATTCAGAGTTTTTCTTTTCCTTACCGGTTGTCATATCAGGGTTAAAGAGTGCAGTCTGCCTTACTATTTACCCATAGCTATATGTGGAAAAATAAGCGTGTGGTGTAATGGTTAAAGTCATGGGAAATGGACTCGTCTCCACGAGTTCGAATCCTGGACGCGGTAACTGAATTTTCACTTAGCACTAATACCCTTGGGAGAGGTATGAATCCTACTCTCCCTCCAGCTATGGGTAAATAGTAGGGCAGACCGAGCTCTTTAACCTTGGTTAGGCAACCGGTCTAGGAGAAGGAAAACTCTGGATTCAAACCTGTTGAACTCCGTTTAAGAAATTGACCATGTGTCACATCCTGCTCGTGCGGAGGGGTTGGTAAAAATATATATATATATGTGTGGAAAATAGTTGGATTTTTACCTTTCTTAAGGGTACTACCGCTTTGGTAAATTGAAACAGGAGGCTATTTAGATTGAATATGGAGCAAGGAGTAATGGCAATCATGGGGTTCTCCACATTCTCCTCGGCTTCATAACTTGAATCTCACCATTAAATGCAGTTTACAAAAGGATAATACGACCCTCAGGCTCCGCTTTCTAGTACATATATGATGGAAAGGGTTGGGGTTTGCCATGGGCAATACGGTCGGGACACTCATATAGGTGCTAGGGCTTCAAATGATAAACCCAACACGTTGGTGTTTTACATGTAATGGACTGCTAAGCCAACCGCATTCCGTTCTGAAGTATCAAAGATCACCACGCACAGTCAACATGTGTCCCCAATGGGCGTGAGGTCTTCTACGGCAGGAATTAAAGTCGGCTCACAGTGTCCATTTCCTACGACGATAGCCATGAC
Organism: Doryteuthis pealeii; assembly: GCA_023376005.1. NCBI lineage: Eukaryota > Metazoa > Mollusca > Cephalopoda > Myopsida > Loliginidae > Doryteuthis > Doryteuthis pealeii. The sequence continues at coordinate 85,882,805 of CM042164.1, read as the reverse complement.
ACGACGAGTGCCCTGCATAAAGATATATATTATATATTATATATATTATATATATATATATATATATATAAGGGTTTTGTAATTTGCTTGAAGCACTGTTTTATATTGGTTTGTTGGTTGGTTTGAAGGCTATCACAATGCAAGTGTAAAGAAGAAAAAAGAAGGTAACTGTGGTGTTGTTTGTTAACCTGTGATTTATTCTCAATATTTCGGGATAAAAATCCCATCTACAGGAAATTACTGGAACTGAAGTTGTTGCTAGTGGCTGTTCATTTGTTCTGTCTCATGCCTTCCAAATTCTGTGTGTGCGTGTGTGTGTGTGTGGGGGGGGTGTTTTGTTTATGTGTGTTGTTTGTGTGCGCGCGCGTTTCTGTTTCTGTTCATTTGCTTATATATATATATATATATATATATATATATATATAGAGAGAGAGAGAGAGAGAGAGAGAGAGAGAGAGAGAGAGAAGAGAGAGAGAGAGACAGAGAAATAGATAAAGAGAGACATAGACGGAGAGAGAGAGAGGAGTGAGAGAGAGAGAGTGTGTGTGTGTGTGTGTGTTGTGAGTGAGAGAGAGAGAGAAGAGAGAGAGAGAGAGGGGGAGGGGAGATACGAAATAATATTTTTTTCTTTTGTCTGATGAAGATTTCCTAATTATCTCCCAATGGGAATAATTACTGGAAGCACCTGGTGTGAAAGTATTAAATAATTGACTTTGTGCCAAAAAAGTTTCGATTATCAAGTATCTATATATGATCGAGGGCGCCTCCCTTGGTGTAACGGTTAACGAATGATTATAGTAACCGATTGCTTGTCAGTTCGATTGTGAACCGTTACTCAATACATCTTACCTTGTGACAAATCTAAGTTGAGTAAATAACTATTACCTATTACAAAAGGAAGCGTTACATATATATATATATATATATATATATATATATATATATGAGTGTTTGTATGTACATAGATATGTGTATGTGTATATGCATATAGATATGTGGGTATGTATATATATATGTGTATGTATTTATATATGTGTGTGTCTATGTATATATAAGTAAAGTCGTTGGGGTGGCCTAAAGTCGGTATTAGCCAGAGAGCGAGGGAGTCTATCCCCTTTTTAATAGCGCTAGACCAAGGAGATTGTTTTGGTGTCTGAGGTGGAGCGCACCACCTACCATCAGCTCCTTACTTTACAGCACAGATACCTGTGCTACTCATACGCTGAGTTGGCGAGGACCGGTATCGAACTAGGAACTTTGTGGTTTCTTGCCGAACGCTCTACCGATTGTGCGTGCGCATATGTGTATATGTATATATGTGTTTATATATGTATACATATGTGTGTATATATATATGTATATATATTTACCAACCCCTCCGCACGAGCAGGATGCGACACAAAGTCAATTTCTTAAGCGGAGTTTAACAGGTTTGAATTCAAAGTTTTCCTTCTCCTAGACCGGTTGCCTAACCAAGGTTAAAGAGCCCGGTCTGCCCTAATATTTACCAATAGTTGGAGGGAGAGTAGGATTCATACCTTTCCCAAGGGTATTAGTGCTAAGTGAAATGCAATTACCACGTCCAGGATTTGAACTCGGGGTGACGTGTCCATTTCCCATGACTTTAACCATTACACCACACACTTCCTATATATATGTGTATAAGATAATGTCCTATAGTACATAAATAATTAAAATGTAATCGTTGTTTTTTCCTATGAATAATGTCTGACAAAACCTTGAAAGCGAGAAATAACGAGATCTTAGGGGACTTGTTAATTTAATCTCGCAATGGCTACTTCACTTTGTAAACCTTTTTCGCTATCGTTAAGCCTCATTGTGTTTCTTACTCATAAATCTGATACTATAGTTACAATAGGGGTGTGGGTGGGGCGCGTATATGTGTGTATGTGTATCCACCCGAAAGTGACACTGAGTATTCGTCATAATATTGTGTCAGTGTGTGTAAGCGCACGTGTGTGTGTGTGTGCGTGCGAGTGTATATGTTATGAATGAAAGATGACATCGAAATATTTTTCAATGCTGTGAGTGGTGTGTGTGTGTATTCTATCTGAACCTATGTTTTTTCATATTTCTCAACTATATTACATACCGTCGGATTCACTTCCATTTCTCTTCACACACACACACACACACACACATATATATATATATTTGGGAGAATATGTGTTTAATTGAAGTCGTACCTACTTTTGAAAGTTAATTAATTAATAATTAATTAATTAGGCGGGAATACCTATTCAAATGTAAAGCTAAACAAATCGAGAAAAATCAATCTCTGTATGTACATTTCGGCCCATTAGGCCTCATCAACAGAGCTATAGATAGGAAGACCGCCTTGTGCGTGATTCGAACCCTGACCGTCAAGCTGACAGGCGAGGACCGTAACCCCTACACCACCGACTTTCTTGATTAGGTACGACTTCAATTAAGCACATATTCTCCCAAAAATTGTCGGCTATAAAAGCCACATCAAAACACATCGTCTGTGTATTTACTTCTCATATATATATAAATATATATGTATATATGATATAATATTTATATATATACGAGAGAAATTCCGAGCTGAAACGATCAGGGCACAAATTTTTCAACTTCAAATTACAAGCAGTGGCATCACTGCTCAATATAAGCAGCAGTCAAGCGAATTTTTGTTATATTAGCAGCAGCAGCTATACCACGATTATCGCAAATCATTTGATTTTTGTTTAATTAATTAATTATATCCCTTAATCAGTAATAATCTATAACCAAATTTGACAGGCTTCTTAGCTAGAAGAATATAAATGTGTATGCAAGATTTCGAATCTGAGTGATCTCCCGTTTTGGAGTTGTACGTCGACACGTACATACCAAAGTGTCTCATATATATAGATAAGTAAAGTCGACGGAGTGGCCTACTGTTGGTATCAACCAGAGACCGAGCGAGTCTATCCGCTTTTTTCGCTAACGCTAGACCAGAGAGAGGATGAGGAAGAGAGAGAGAGAGAGAGAGAGAGAGAGAGCGAGAGAGAGAGAGAAAGAGAGAGAGGAAGTTGAAAAAGAATTATGGACAAAAATTCACATAACGACTTACTGCTCTTTTTTTCCGCCCTGGTCGTATTTTATAAACCATTGTCATCGTTTGAGAAAAGTTGGAATATATATTAAGTATTACATTTTTTTTAATTCTGTGTATACTTTACATTAATAATCTATCTATCTTATTCAGATATAAAGGGCAGTTGTGTGTATCTGTATGTCTAGAGGAAACTTCAAAAATAAAACAATTAATGACAAAGTAAATATATATACGCATTAAATATCACCAGGGCTTGGTTTTTGAGCAAAAATAATGAAGATTTGATTTATATTTGGGAAGATATTTAAAAATTCAAATTTGAAAAGTAACAGAAGAGAAAGTTATTTGTCTTTATTTTTGTATATTTTTTTCGCTATTGATTGATTGAATTAATTGCATCATTTATATCTTTTTTTAAATTGTAAATCATTGAATGAAAATTTCTCACTGTATTGTTATATATCTCCGTGTGGATTTTTATGGGGCAACCAGCGAAGATCTCACTCGCGATAAGTAATAATTGATCTGCGAGACTAACTTAAAAAAAAATCCCCCCTCTACCCAGGCGACGCCGGGTAGCCACTTCTACTACATATATAAAGGGCAATTGTGTGTATCGAAAATAGAACAATTAACGACAAAGTAAATATATACACATAAAATATCACCAGGGATTGGTTTTTGAGCAAAGATAATACAGATTTGATTTATATTCGTGAAGATAATAAAAAATAAAATTTAAATAACAGCATGGATTTTCTTTTCATGTAATATTTTAGATAGTTGACATTAACATTTCTTTTCAGAGTAACTGGATTAATGCAAGGTTTATTTTTTTACAGAGGGATTTAAATGGAGCATCCTACGAGGATTCCACTCACGATTCAGTAATAATGGATCTGCGAGACTAACTTAGAAATCCCCCTCTACCCAGGCGACGCCGGGTAGCCGCTGCTAGTTTTTCTTAATTCTTTGTATACTTTGCATTGATAATATCTATATAAATAAGAATATATATACATTTTATAAGATTAGACGTTTTATACTTATTTAAGAAAATCATATTTATTTTAACAGTTCCAAACGTGTACTTTGGAGTATAATGGGTTAAGTTTTGCTTAATATGCACTTGACTAAAAGTATGGTCCATCTAATGAGAATAAAACTCACTAACAATGGTCTGATATCCTAAGCTCGGTAAACATTACACCATGCAAAGTAACCACAAAACAATGATAATGGTGATATCTCTTGATGAAATCCTGGACGTTGCTGTTTGCATTTCAAATAGCGCTAATACCCTTGAGAAAGGTATGAATCCAATCATTCTCCCTCCAGCTATGGGTAAATATTAGGGCAGACTAGCCTCATTAACTTTGGATACGAGAGCAGTCTAGAAAAATGGAACTCTGAATTCAAACGTTAAACTCCGCCGCGTATTAAATTGACCAGGCGGTTGGTATATATATATATGTATATATATATATTATATATATATATATATATATACATATATATATATTTCCACACTGTATGGTTAAAACAATCTCATTTGACGAGTAGGTAATGTGCCAATATATGCAGTATTATTAGGAGATAGCTCAATATCTGTTATAGAGTTGTATTGATTCGAACAAGTTATATTTTTTTGTTTATATCGTACGATAATTCAAAATGTGTCTTAATAACAATTAAGTTCATTCAGATAATGCGCAAGCATAATTTTATGGTCGGAATTTACTAAACCAAAGCCATTTGAATTATTGTACGATATAAACAAAACATATAAACTTGTTCGAATCAATACAACTGCATGTTTTAACACAAAAATATCATAAAATGTGTTCTTAATACAAATAAGTTCATTTCAGATAATGCGCAAGCATAATTTCATGGTAGTGCAGGGGCAGATAATCGCTACAGTAGGAATTTACTAAACCAAAACCAAAGTTCATGATTACCGCAATTATATAATAATGATAATAAATAACTAAATATATATTCAAAAACTAATATATATATAAATATATATATATATATATATATATATATATGTGTGTGTGGTGTGTGTATGTGTGTGTGTGTGTGTGTGTGTGTGTGTGTGAAGGCAGCAGTATGAAAGGATAATCTAAGGAGGTCGGAGGATTTTGATAGATAATCTATACATTAATACTGTTGTTTCCTAAATCGTCCAAGTTGAAATGATAAAATATAAATCCTGATAATCTGCTGTCGTTTATCTGCCGAATTATATTTTTTTTTATGAGTGGTGCCACCTCAGATAAATAATCGACCATTCTGTTTTTTTTTAATTATAAAGAAAGAACGGGAAGAAAAAGGACATGGTAATAAGAAAGAAAAGTGTGAGGGGAAGAATATCGAGTGGGGCTGAGCGGTTCCTCCGTATGGGTTTCGCATAGTAGTACCGAACATGATTTACGATAGAATAATTTTGACCATACTCCCCCCCCCTCTCTCTCTCTCTCTCTCTGAAAAAGAACCCATGAGCCTAGAAAGAAATAAACAGCCTCCTTGTGACTATACGACTTGCGTATGTTGTTTTCTGAACTAACGACTTATACTACAACACGAATTTGGCCCTATGCAACAATATCAAACGTTATAATAATTAAATTATCATACTGTGATATATCCACTGGTCCCGCTAGTAGATAATAAAAAAGAAAGAGAAGCATTTTTTGATGGGTATGAAAGGGTTAGATTTTTGTTTATATCCAAGTGTTCGGTGCTAGAGTTTCAGAGTTTTAGACAGGTTGGATTTAAAAGAGAAAATCGAAATCCAGTCTTGTCCGAATTGTCTTATTTTTAATCTGATTGTTTTATCCGATTGATTTCAAAATGGTGTCCATAGTAGAATGGTAAAATTGGCCGCTCCCTCCATTCTTAAATCCTCTTTATTTTTAGGTTATCATGCAAAAGAGAACAATATCTGGTAAAATGATTTTCTTATCAAATCAGTAAACGCTCAAAGAAAGGCTGGAAATCTTCAAGAATTACAAGCGGTTCATAACTGATGCCAACTAAAACGAAACTATTTAGATTGGCACAAAAAACAAAACATATTAGAGTTGTTGATTGGTTTGTTTGTTTTGTTTTACGGCATATCAACCTCAGTGGGTCATTTAATGCCGATAAAGTTTTGAAATAATCAATTCTTAATGGATAATACAATTTTTTTACAAATACATTTTTCTATTTACCCCATAGATGGGACCCTAACAGGTAATACCACTCCGGGTCAGAGTGGACCAGGAAGCAATGGTGATGAAGGGGTGCTCCACATTCCCTAAATCTCCAAAACTGGAACCTCACCATCAGATAGAGTTTAACGTCATTCCCAGGAAATGTAGACCCTCAGCCACCACCTTCTAGCACCCATATGATAAAAAGGAGTTGGGGCTTGCCATAAGGGCAATAGGGTTGGGAAAATCATATAGGTGCTAGGGCTTGACGTGACCAGCCGATTGATCGGAGGGGGCCTCTCTGACCACCCGTCTAGCCCAAAATAGGGCCAAAGTGGAGTATTGCATGTCATGAACTGCTCATCCACCTGGGCTCTATCCTTAATCATCACAGGTCGCCACCCACGGCCAACAGGTGGCCCCATTGGGGAAGTCTTTCCCTTCTGCAGAGGTGCAGTCGGTGCATTCTAACGCCCCAGCCGACAGGGCGGTTAGAGTTGTTGAGTAATAGCTCCTATCAAGCGTTATCAATTACCAAATCCTGACGATAAGAAAATCTATGAACCTATTAAGAAAAGAAAAACAAATCCAGGAAAAATATGAACTATCTAACTTTTTGCCTACTTTAAGTTGCTCACAGCACCTCACCCATCACTGCGATCCTACCGGAGCCACCCTCGCA
>CM042164.1:85853335-85870835 GCA_023376005.1 Doryteuthis pealeii | reverse complement strand
ATTATATAATCAATATTTTGATAAATTTACATTTCATTTAACTCGATTAGATTTCATGATATTTAGTTATAGTTTGAAGTAAATAGATTGTCATTTTCTCTCTCTCTCTTTCTCTTCTCTCTCTCTCACTCACTCACTCATACACTCTCTTTCTATCTTTCTATTTCTCTTTCCTATCTCCTCACATTTTCCCCACCCTCTTTTTTTTCTCTCTGTCGCTTTGTCTTTGATTATTTCTCTCTCACACTTCTTCTTCTTCTTCTTCTTCTTTTCTTCTTCTTTCTTCTTCTTTCTTTCTCTTCTTCTTTCTTCTTCTTCTTCTTCTTCTTCTTCTTCTTCTTTCTCTTCTATTGCTTTGCCTTTTCTCTCTCTCTCTTTCTTTCTCTTTCTCTCTTTCGTTAATCTTTACATTTTCTTTAATTATTTCTTTCTTTTTTCTTTTTAACACTTTCTCTCTTCTTTCCCGCTCTCGTTCTACTTCATTTTCTCACTGTTTCCCTTCTTCTTTCACCTCTCTCTCTTTGTCTCCCTCTATGTATTTCTCTCTCTACCCCTTACCTTTGTTTTCCTCTCCTGTATTTGCTCTGTCTGTCTGTCTGTCTCTCTTTCTCTCTCTCTCTCTCTCTGTCTGTCTGTCTCTCTGTCTGTTGTTTTATCCCTTTCCTTGCCAACGGCAATATTAGTATCGTTCACAACAAAATTAAGATTAAAATTATTTCCTTCATCCGATAAAATTTTAATATTTCATGTAACTGCACCGTACAATCTCGGACTCTCTCTCTCTCTCTCTCTCTCTCTCTCTCTCTCTCTCTCTCTCTCTCTTTCTCACTGTTTGTTTATCCCTTTCCAATCTCGGACTGGCAAAAGGAAGTTCCGACTATAGAATAACTGGAAATGTTATGAGAGGAGACATTTTGTTGAGGTGACGTCGCTAGCAAGTAGATTCAAATATTTGAATAAATACATGTTTATCTATTTATTCATCTCAGAATTAATTCTATTCATTTATTATTATTCTAATCAGAGTCTCGCTGCTCAGTTATAATGAACTATCTAATTATTGTAATCTGAGTCTTTCTGAACAATTATTATGGGCTAACCATCAGTTTTCGTACGGTAGAATCTCTGTAGGCATAGAGCCGCTGTGAACGGTTTAAAGTTGGCAAAGTGTTAAAGGACCTTTTCAAAACCTTTTCCTTCTCACCCGTCCATATCTCTCATTGATCTTGATAGGTCTTACATAAAATATAAAAATTGATAAATACACAAATCGTCGTTCTCTTTCATAACTATGACTTTTTTAATTAATTGAATAAATAGATAATAATAATAATAATAATAATAATAATAATAATAATAATAATGACCATGCACTAGGCTCTCCACCCTAGAGATGGTAGAGATAGATTATATGTGTCAAGAAAGGAAGGGGGAAGAGGTCTTGCCAACATAGAGGAATGCGTAGAAACCACAATCCAACAACTTGAAGATCACACAAGAAAGAACAAAGACAAACTACTTATGGCGGCCAACAATAGTAGAGGCGACAGATGGACAATCAGAAAAACAACAAAGACTAGAAAACAAAAATGGGAAGAAAAACAATTATATGGACACTTCAAACGACAAATTGAAGAGGTTGCCCATGAAAAGTCTTGGGCATGGTTAAGAAAAGGAAACCTCAAAAGAGAAACTGAATCACTTATAATTACTGCACAAAATAATGCCATAAGGACAAACTACATCAAAGCGAAAATTGATAGGACCCAACAAAATAGGAAATGTAGACTTTGCGGGAATAGAGATAAGACTGTAAATAATATACTATGCGAATGTAGCAAACTAGCACAACGAGAATACAAAACTAGACACGACTGGGTTGGGAAGGTGATCCACTGGGAATTATGCAAAAAATTAAATTTTGACCACACAACGAAATGGTATATGCATAAACCAGAATCTGTTCTTGAGAACGAAACGCATAAAATTCTCTGGGACTTTGAAATAAAAACGGATCACCTTATCCAGCAAGAAGACCAGACCTTGTGTTGATAAACAAAAAAGAAAGAAATGTCAACTGGTGGATTTTGCAGTGCCAGCAGATATGAAAAAATAGACAAATATCTGGACCTTGCCAGAGAACTAAAAAAGTTATGGAATATGAAAGTGAAGTTGATACCAATTGTAGTTGGTGCACTTGGAACAGTCACAAAAGGATTGGAAAAGGGTCTGGAATGTTTGGAAATCAGAGGAAGGGCTGAAACCATTCAGAACACTGCACTGCCAGAATACTGAAACTATTCAGAACACTGCACTGCCAGAATACTCAGAAGAGTCCTGGAGATCTGAGGAGACTTGCTGTCACTCAGACTCCAGTGAAAGACCATCAGCTAATACTGATGTGAAAACTCAAAAAGAGCAAATAATAATAATAATAATAATAATAATAATAATAAGAAGAAGAAGAAGAAGAAGAAGAAGAAACTAAATTTTTACCAAACAAAAAATGGTATATCCACAAACCAGAATCTGTTCTTGAGAATTAAACGCATAAAATTCCCTGGGACTTTGAGAAACAGACGTATTTCTTTACCCCGGCCAGAAGACCGGACCTAATATTGATTAACATTTAAAAGAAAATGTGTCAATTGATAGATTTTGCAATTCCAGCAGATCACAGGCTGTAGATGAAAGAAAATGAAAAGATAGACAAATATCTGGACCTTGCCAGAGAATTAAAAAAAAAGTGAAATTGGTGCCCATTGAACTGTCTCCAAGAGTTTAAAAAAACGGACTATAGGAATTGGAAATCAGAGGAAGAATTGAGACCATCCAGACATCAGCAATAAACAGAATGAAACAATAAATGAATAAATACAAATCACTAGCAAAATGATAAATTAAATACAACAGAGAGCCCTGCAGTTTAACCTTACAGTTTATTAAGAAACTTTTGTTGGGACCCATTAAATTTCCCAGGGATCTATTCAAATAAAATTTGTGGGTCCGAGGACTCACTAAATTAAAAAAGCTATCAGCATCACTGGGAAATAAATAATTTTCTTTTATTTGATAAAAAGATGAAAAAAAAGGTTTTTCAATGGCCAGTGTTATTTTTGGGAAATATGCCTCTAGCGAATCCACTAAGCAGACTATAATTTCATGTACAGTATTGATCCTGAAAAGTTTTAAATAACTAAGTAAATATAAGATATACAGGATGTGACAGATGTAATAACATAGTCAATAATTGATTGTCTTACTACTAATACTAATACTACCAACAGTGTAAATAAATTAACAATCGCGAAATTAGTATAATAGAGCACAAATAGCCGGGCAGAATAAATTAGATCACCGTTCCCATCATGTTCCATACAACTCTATAAAAAGTGATAACTACCAAATTAGAAGCACATGGTCTGAAGATCATATGGGTGATAAAATGGATGTACCCAAACGCTATCAATGTCTACGTTATCTTAACTTAGATGTATTTGCTCTATCTCCGATATCGAGCACTTTTTACTCATAAATATAGTAAACTACATTATTTGGGCTGGTTTACCTCAGTCATTAGAGCGTCTGACATGGAACAACACGTTTGCGGGTTCGATACCGGCCCTCGCCAACTCAGCATACGAGTAGCACAGGGATCTGTGCGGTAAAGTTAGAAGCTGATGGTAGGTGTAGCGCCCCGTCTCAGACAAGCAAAACAATCTCCTTGGTTTAGTGTTAGTCAAATTCTCTGTATTCTTACCATTTTAATTCCAAATATCAAATATCTTGCCCTGATGACGACCGCTTTTCTGTATACTTAAAAATGTTATATTTTTTTCTGTTATTATTATTTTATTCTATTTTGTATCTAAAATAATAATGATTAGAATACAATGTGTACAAGGACAATCTCTCGGTCGAAACACGTGTCGGCACTCCAATAAATAATTTTTATCCATTCAACATTTTCTTTCCTTTATTTATTTTTTCGACATATTGTCGGATTCACAGTCATTTTTCAACATACATACATACATACATACATACATATATGTATGTATATATATGTATATATTGTTTAAGTAGGATTATTCATTATTCTCTATAAAAATATAACATTCCTTTTCGAACAAGATCATTATGAATATAATTCTTAGGCATCTATCAATCTATCTATGTGTATCTATGTCCCTGTGTTACACGTCTATCATCGCAATGTCAGACAGAAGCCAAAAGATGAAAGGGATTGTAAACAGCTTCGACGGCCTCAAAGGATGCCAACGTTCAAGGATGTGTTTCCTTTGTCTCAAGAATTTCCCGCAAAACACGGATCAAAGTTGTCAAACAATAAACATCTTGAATCAAAGAATGTTGAAGAATTTAATATCGACACCAAACTTTCAGCGTCTAGAATGGAAAGATTAATTGCAGAAAGATTTTCCTCTTGGCAAAAACATTGAAATTTAGAAATTACTTTAAAATGATTGCTGGTGTCTTATTTGATTTTAAGGGAAGAATTTTATGAAATATTTCTTTTTTGAAAATAAGAGTTTTGAAACAGTTTAAAAGTAAAAGACAAATAAAATATTTAAAAAAATACAAATGCTGAACGAATATCTTTATATGTTTGTCACAGAATATTGAATAACGCAAAGAAAACATCTAGGTGCCTCTAATCTGAAAAACAAAATAAGAACAATAAGAACGTATTATTCGTCTGAATAATTTAGATGAGGTTTGATAATATGTATTATTTAGGTTTTTCGGACTAATGTATTTATCGTTATAGCTATATACACAATGTTTCGGCTGATGAGAACCCCGGCCTTCTTCAGGTGTCTCTTTTCGAACTCCGAAACCTCACTGTCGGACTCGTAACACTTCGTTTTTCAAATTTCGTCATATATATATATATATATATATATATATATATATATATATATATATATATATATATGGTATTACAGTGTGTATTTAAATAATGTATATATATATATATATATATATATTATATATATTATATATATATATATATATATATATAAAACAATTTTGTTGCAAGTCGAACTTGTGGTTTTTGTTACTTTTACTGTTGCTTGTTTTATTGGACATGTTTATCCCAGCACCAGAACCCCCTCCCCCTGTGTTCCTTTCCATTACAGACTCAGTAAGCTTACCCGCCAACAACCTTCACTCAACCCTACAACATGTCCATACGTAAATAACACAAGATTTTTTTCTTTGTTTTTGTTCCCTTACATGTTAATTGTATATTTTTGATTAAAGAAAATCCTGTGAGCACATCATTGGCGTTGTTTGAAAATCAATTAAATTGAAATTACTTTCCCTAAAATGTAATTGGTTTATTCAAATACGCTTACACTTGTCTATGTAATTGCTATTAATCAAATAATTACAGCCGGACTACTAGTTTATAATCAACGATTAGAATATTTATGTAGTATACTGTATAACATATATATATATATATATATATATATATATATATATATATTACAATATAGGTACGGGAGATAACCTACTCGAGTTTCACCATAAGGATCTTCAGGGTTAAATTTACTGAATTAAACAAGATATTGATTAATTGCAGTCGAGTTATCTTTTGTACCTATATTGTAATAAATTTGCTCTACTAACGTATTGACCACTTTTCATTTGTTATATCGCTGTCTTACCTTTTTGAATTTTGCATCAACTAACCATTGTGACCATATTCACCTGTAAGTCACCTTTTCCATAATACACACACACACACACACACACACACACACACACACACACACACACACATATATATATATATATATATATATACTAGCAAATATATGCACCCTCCGAGTTCAAGTATTTAAGTTTTAATGAAATAAAATTAAACATTAAATTAGAAAGGCTAATGAATCTAAATAAAAATATAGATAAAAAGAAATGATACAGAGGGCGGGGGTATAATCGAAGATTAGAACAACTGAAACTTATTATTTCATCACTCCAGTTTTGCATTAATAAATTTTCCGAATTTAACTATTTAGTTAAATTAAGAAGTACAGAATACAATTACAGTTATTTCTTCTTGTTAATGGATTTCTTTAGAATTTTATCGGTCAGATTTTTGCTCATGTTAATTAAAATAAAACCAAACAAATAGAAAACAATAATACCAAGCCTATCAATACCATCAAAATCAATTTTTCAAAGATCAATATGCAAATTAGCTTTCCTGTTAACACTGTAAACCGCTATTTTGTTGTATATATAAATACAATTGCATGTTATTAGCATGTAGATATGATCGACAGTATTAATAATGTAAAATCATGTGAATGTGACAAAAATATGTGGGGGGGTGGGGACAAAAAAAAATTGTCCGATTACACAGATGAGTGCTTCTCTATTCTGCACAGAGCTAGATCTAAGCAACATCTAGCAGTCCTTGAGGCTGTTAGTATTTCTTTTCTTAGACCTACTCTGTGCAGACAAACACCGAGACACTCATAACATAACCCTGGTTTAACCTAGGGCACACACACATACCCCTCTTTCCCCATTATTTTTTTGTCCCCCCCCCAACTCTCTGGTTTACCCCATTTGTTCTTAACAAATTCTTTACATTTCTGACTTTTAATTGTCAACCGGTGTAAATACTTGACAAAGTACCGGTCGAAAAGGCCTTCGTATCCCCTTTTTTATTTTATATTTTATTTCATAATAAAATATCACCTCTCCATTTTACATATGATCCCTCTACTTTTAATAGTTTACATATATATATATATATATATATATATATATATATATATATATATATATGGTTAGGTATACGCAGTGGTCGACTTGTATGATAAAATAATGAAGGTTTGGGATGGAGTTAAACGAGAAATAAAAATATTTATCAATGATGCTTATTCGCTGTATTGTTAATATTAGGGTAAATCAAAAGTTTTGCAATATTTTGGTAACGAGACATCTTGTATTATGAAATGATGAATTTGTGTAGGGGGGGGGGGGGTAATAGGATTTCTTTTTCCGTATAACAAGCGAGAGGTTGTAGTTACAAATAATGATCTCTTAACAGATGGATTACCAAAGATAAATAGTTAAAACTGTCATCTGTGTTTCTCTGAATGTTTGAGATGAGGCTTGATGATTAGTACTATCTGCATTATTCGGACTATTGTCCTCATCTTTATTGTCCAATTGGACACATGGCCTAGTGGGTAAGGTAGTTAGGTTAAGACAGTTCCAAGTGACAGTTCTCTCTGGATTCCGGGTTCAATCCTAAGTAGCGGGAGTAACATAGAAAAATAATTAACACAACTCCTATGGTTAGCGGAATAAGAACAGGATACCCCCGTGGACTGATTAAAAGGTTAAGTTCAAAGTTCTGTGATGGTTCCCCATTACGACAAAAAAGTTCCCGAGTTCGAAGAGAAGGTTCCCGGGTCCGAGAAGGTTCCCGAGTCCGACAAGAAATACCGGAAGAAGGCCGGAATATATATAGGCCGAAACGTTGTACAAATAACAATAAAGATGAGGACAATAGTCCGAATAACGCAGATAATACCTATTATCTGTATCTGAAGGGAGAAATGGATTCTGTCTTTCCGAAGGACATTAGTTTAAAAAGAAACACAACCCACTCCCAGTCAGAATTTGAACCCGGTTTGCCAATACCATTCTTTTGCAGTTTGAAGAAATTCGTTCGGCAGTTCAAGAAATAAAGAAGATTTACTGGTATGTCTACGTAGCTGTCGTGGTGTGATGGTTAGAATCGTAAGAAATAGACTCTTCTAAATAGCGGCATTCAAGTCATTTTGAATCATAAAAATGCAACATATATCAAGTAGGTGGAGGAGCGCAGTGCAATGGCTAGAGTCGTTGGAAATGGACTCGTCGACCTGAGTTCAAATCCTGGACACGGCTGTTTACATTTCTCATTGCGCTAATACCTTTGGGAAATGCATGAATCCAATTAGTATCCCTCCAGCCATGGGTAAATAGTAGAGCAGACTGGGCTCTTTAACGTTGGTTAGTCAACCAGTCTAGGAGATGGAAAACTCTGAATTCAAATCAGTTAAACTCCACTGAATAAATTGATTTTGTATCACGTCCTGTTCGTGCATAAGGGGTTGGGTAAATATATATACGTAGCGATCGCCTTGCATTATAAAATATAAAATTATTATAGAAATATAAAAAGTATTATAAAATAAATGTGGGGGCGTTATCGGATTTCTTTTTCCGAGTAACATGCGATATGTTGTTATTAAAAGTAATGATCGCTCAACTGATGGATTGCCTTTACAAAGTTAAACGGCTCAAATTGACATGCTCGCTTATTCATATCAGAAGGGAGCATTGGATTCATGCCTTTCCCAAGGGCATTCATTTAATTCTTTGCCTATCAAATTTTTCCCTCGGATTTACTTGTTTTGTTTTACGGCATATCAACCGTTTTTGTGTCATTAATCGCACAACTTGGTTGTTTTAGTTGTTTTGTTTTATGGCATATCAATTCTTTTTGGGTTATTTAATGCTGAATCAAGTTACTTTGATAAAAAAGAACTCAGGTTGCTTACCTGCTATTGTGTAAATGGTCATCCAATTAAGTATTGAACAGGTTCATTACTGCTTAACTTCCATGATATAGTATTGTAAATCTAAAAACTAACAAAATTATTTACCCTCCCACCCCCAAAATAAAAACAAGCGTATAAAAAAAGTGCAAAGTACATTTTTAAGGAGGTACATTTTCATGTAGGTAACAATCAAATAAAAAAATATAATTTTCTTGGTATTTTTACTTGTATGATTTCAAAGTTTACTATCTATTTACCTCTTATCTCATTATATTTAAATATATTTTCTATTTAAAAATAAAATTCCTATTTTTATTTTAATCTGAGTCTTTCAGCGGGATTATAATGAATTAACGATCAGCAACTTACGGTAGGATCACAGTGGTGAGAGAACCACTGTGAGCAGCTTAAAGTAGGCAAAGAGTTAAGAAGAAACGCAAACACCCCAGGCGTAATTTGAACCCAGTTTACCTTTCGGCCATCATCAGGAAAACAAGATGATTTGCTGCTAAAAACAGATTACGTTTGTTGTTGTCGTTTTGAACGATCACCAACGACAAGCCTGAAAAGGACATGAACTGCAATTTTAAAAGCAAAGATATCACGTTGAATGAAAGATCGGTGCTGAAGTAATTAAGATGAAATCTGAGATGCCTGGATCAATGGGAAATCCAGTTGTATAGAGCTGGGCAATTATGAATGGGAGATTAAAGAAGACACACCATGACACAGGATCATCCTTTTCAGCGTCTGTGGGAGGGTGGCAAGGGGTGGCAGGGCGTGGAGGAAAGAAAAAGAATGGATGAGAGTTTCCATCATTTCAGATGAGATGATTGGTCACGAGTTGAAATGACAAGAACGCTTCGTATTCACTCAATGAAATTGGCTTCAACGTCTTCATCAATATTGCGATCATTTCCATCGATATTGATCTGAGCTAAAATCAATAACGCCATTAAGATCGATATAATTGCATTGATTAATGCCTTAGTCCATCAATGTCTTTAAAAAAATATATTCCCCTTTGATCTAACCCTTAATACGATTGTCATCACAAATAAATTTATAAACGAATAGCACGATTATCATTAAAAGCTCTGACTTAGTCTTGGTCTCTATCAAACTGTTGCTGAATCAGTAATCATCATCATGACGAGTACTTGTGACCTTGTGTTAAATCCTGCCAGTCGGGTAAATAATAATAATAATAATAATAATAATAATAATAATAATAATAATAATTATTATTATTATTATTATTATTATTATTATTCCTTTTGAGTTTTCACATCAGTGTTAGCTGATGGTCTTTCACTGGAGTCTGAGTGACAGCAAGTCTCCTCAGGTCTCCAGGACTCTTCTGAGTATTCTGGCAGATTGCAGCAGTGCAGTGTTCTGAATGGTTTCAATCCTTCCTCTGATATCCAAACTTTCCAAACCCTTTTCCAATCCTTTTGGGACTGTTCCAAGTGCACCAACTACAATTGGTATCACTTTCACTTTCATATTCCATAACTTTTTCAGTTCTCTGGCAAGGTCCAGATATTTGTCAATTTTTTCATTTTCCTTTAACTTCACCCTGTGATCCGCTGGCACTGCAAAATCCACCAGTTGACAAGTTCTTTCTTTTTTGTTAATCAACACTAGGTCTGGTCTTCTTGCTGGGATAAGGGGATCCGTTTTTATTTCAAAGTCCCAGAGAATTTTGTGCGTTTCGTTCTCAAGAACAGATTCTGGTTTATGCATATACCATTTTGTTGTGTGGTCAAAATTTAATTTCTTTATTATTATTATTATTATTATTATTATTATTATTAACCGTGTATATTCTGAGCAAAGATTTTTTCTTTCTTTCTTTTTTTTTCTTTCTTTCTTTCTTTTTTTTTCTTTGTATTTTTTCTTCTTTGTTTTCTTTCTTTGTTTTTTTCTTTCTTTGTTTTTTTTCTTTCTTTGTTTTTCTTTCTTTGTTTTTTTTCTTTCTTTTTTTCTTTCTTTGTTTTTTTTTTTTTTTTAATAAAAAAAAATTAATCCAAGAAAAATCAAATTTCGGCTACGTATATATATATATTTACCAACCCCTCCGCTCGAGCAGGATGTGACACAAGGTCAATTTCTTAAGCGGAGTTTAACAGGTTTGAATTCAAAGTTTTCCTTCTCCTAGACTGGTTACCTAGCCATGGTTAAAGAGTCCAGTCTGCCCTGATATTGGCCCATAGCAGGAGGGGGAATTGGATTAATACCTTTCCCAATGGTATTAACGCTATGTGAAATGCAAACAGTTTTGTCCTGGAATTGAACTCGGGTCAACGAGTCTATTTTCCCCGACTCTAACCATTAGACCACGATCCTCCATGTCGGCAACATATACCATTGCAGAGTAAAGTCGATGAAGTCGCCTATTGTCGGCATCAGTCGGACAGTGAAGGAACCAATATGGGAATATGGGAACCAATAATTAAAAAAAAAACTAGATTAAAAACGCCATATGATTCAAGGTAAAAAAAAATCATTCATAAATATAAAGGTAAATGTTGTGTCCTTAAAAGGAATACAATCAGACAAGGTTATAGTCGAGTGGAAGGACTAGTCAACACGTTCGTAGACTTAAGATAGATGGTTTTATTGCAGAGAGATACAATAAGACAGACAATAAATAGTGAGGAACACTACTAATATTCAAAGTATAATGTTGTGCTCACTATATATATAGTCAGACCACATGGGTGAGAGAGATATGGAATATTCCATTATAACAGTAAATATTCTTTGTAAAAAGTACATAAGATTTATAAGTTCCAAAACTTACTCTGAATTGTCAAATTGGACACATAGCGCTGCGGATATAGGGGTTGAGTTAATAATGTTCAAAGTAACAATCATCTGTAGGTTGCAGGTTCAATCCTGGCCAAAAGCGATAATAGAATAGAATGCAGAAGCCATTATCGCCCGGTCATGGTTAACAGAATCAGAACAGTCTCCGCCCTGTCGGTTAAGCGTTAGAATGCCCGACTGCACCTCTGCAGAGGGGTAAGACTCCCCCAATGGGGCCACCTGTTGGCCGTGGGTTGCGACCCGTGATGCTTAAGGATAGAACCCAGTTGGTTGAGCAGTTCATGACTTGCAATATTCCACTTTGGCCCTATCTTGGGCTAGACGGGCGGTCGGAGAGGCCCCCTCCGATCAATCGGCTGGTCACGTCAATTCCTAGCACCTATATGATTTTCCCAACCCTATTGTCCTTATGGCAAGCCCCAACTCCTTTTTATCATATGGGTGCTAGAAGGCGGTGACTGAGGGTCTACATGTCCTGGGAATGACGTTAAACTCTATCTGATGGTGAGGTTCCAGTTCTGGAGGTTTGGGGAATGTGGAGCACCCCATTCATCATCATTGCTCCCTGGTCCACTCTGAACCGGAGTGGTAGTACCTATTAGGGCCCCATCTATGGGTTAAATAGAAAAACATGAGTTGATAAACAAAATTGTATTATCCATTACGAATTGATTTATTTCAAAACTTTATCGGCATTAAATGACCCACTGAGGTTGATATGCCGTAAAACAAAACAAACCAAACCAAACCAGAACAGTCTACCCCTGTGCATTAAATAAACTGTTTATCCGATTTTCCCTGGCGCTAGACCAGGGATATTAATTTTACGTCTGGGGTACGCCCGCTCCATTTATTTTCCAGTCACAAGTTAACCATCAAGAAATAGCCTCAGAAGACAGACCGCATATTGCGTCTGTCCCCATTCAAACAACTAACCAGCTTTCTCTTCTTGCGTCCGACTCCTTCAAAAACCCAGTCAAGATTTCACTTTCTCATAATCTATCTTAATCTCACTCTCGTTCTCGCTTGTTCTGTCCAATTAGAATCGAAGGTCATTTGTTCATACGTATCACTTCCATTTCTCCTTATTCTTTTTTTCCATCTTTAAAATCTTTCAATTTTCAAACATTCTCTTTACTCATGCATCACACTTTATCTCACTGCATACGCTGCCATTTTGAATAGTTTCAAAATAAATATTTTTGCGAGATTAATATAATTTTTGTCATAAATCAATTCCAAGCAATGTAAAGTTTACATCTATGGAATACAAACACTGAAATTAAAAAAAAAATTTCATTATAAATATAATGATTCCATACATTATTTTACATATGCATAAACCAGAATCTGTTCTAAAAGCTAATATTCATAAAATTCACAGGGACTTTAAGAAACAAATGGATCCCCCAAAAGCGGCCTGCAGAAAGAAAAATATTATATGAAACTGAATGAATAACTTACTTTTTTGTTTTCCATGGAACTAGTAAATTGCATTTTTTGTGTTTTTTCATTGGTTCAGATTTATGGTACTCATCAGGTTATCAGAAATGTTAGAGAAGATTATTTTGCCGATCTTTCCTATTTGGTTCTTTGTTGAATTAAGGAGTCTGCATTTTGGGTTGATTTAGAAATATATAAGATTGTTCAACATGAAATTGATGAGTTATATATTTCCCCTTATCTGGATACATTTATTCTACCTCAATACAAAGAAATGAATTCTCTTTCCAATTCTTCATTTAAAGAACCAATAAATCAATCTTCAATTTGAATCCAAGTAAAAAAAATCTTGGAAGTGGTTTTGGTTTTTAGTTCAGCCAGGTCATCACATTTAACTGATTCAGCTTTAGCAATATTATTCTTGCAACATAAGGATAAGTTTTATCCTGCTATAAAATGATACCTTTTTTATTTACCAAACAGTGTCCTCCAACACCTTTCAAATCATCATTAATGGAATTTCTAATTATGACAGACATTTTTTAATATTTTTTCCTCAAACTGGAAATTTACCATCAAGGTAGATTTCAAAAACTAAGTCTATTAATCAATTAGATTGTTTTAATAGAGAAATATATTTTTGGAACAAACTACTTCAGATTAAAAAAAACAATTTTTAGATTAACTTGGATGATTTCAGAAATAATGGTAAGGAAAAGAATTTAATAGGGCATTTTTAGAACTATCCGATGAATTACCTAATAGAATTTGATCTGTATATAGATATTTTATTAATATTGTATGTGTTCTGTACAAAGATTCTTTTTTTGTTAAAGGTTGATGTGAGAAATAATTTGTCATCTGGTGGATTTTTCTAGTCCAGGAGGCCATAAAGTGAAAAAAGAAAGAAAAGGGGAAGTTGGATCTTGGGATCGCGCGGTGCAATGGTTGCAGACAATGGACACAGCGAGACGAGTTCAAATTCTGAACAGGGCTGTAGGCATTTTCGCATAGCACTAATACCATTGGTAAATATATGTATCTCACTATTCTCCTTTCAGCTATGGGTAAATAATAGGGACGACTGGGTTTTTAATCTTTGTTAGGCAACCCGTCTAGGAGAAGGCAAATTCTGAATTCAAGCCTGTTAATGCCCGCTTAATAAATTGACCTTGTGTTGCATTCTACACGTGCAGAGGGGTTGGGTAAATATGTATGTATACTTGGATCTTGCTTAAGAGCTAAAAAAGTAGTGGAATATAAAAGTGTCAATTGTAGTTGGTGCGCTTAGAACAACCCCAAAGGGTTTGGAAAATAGAGGGGGCAGGAGACTAAACATGACTGGGTGGGAATGCTTATCTCCGAGGAATCGTGCAAGATATTAAAATTTGTCCATACTAGCACATAGTAAATGTACAAACCAGAATATGTTGTAGAAACGAATACGCAACCATCTCAGCCAAAAATCTTGTAAAATCTATACATATATATCTGTATGTTTGCAGGAAATCTAAAGTAAAATAATTAATGATTTTTCTGTTCATCTTTGGTATCTTACGAACGTCTCTGTTCTTGCTGGTTTGTCATCCTTGATTCATTTCTTCTTCTTGTCATGCTAAACATAACGCGCGTGTGCAAGTGAGATCCAATTAAAGCAGATACATCTTATCTGTCTGACGTCCAAGATGAAACTGAGAGCCAACCAGGTCCCACGTGACTTCACGTATTTCGCGGGCTTTCTGTATATTCCATGGAAAGTCCCGCCCGTGATATGAAAAGGGGCCATCCTTTCAGAAATACAGGGGGTTGACAATAGTCTATGCATAGATTATGTAACAATATCACCAGGGCATAGTTTTTGAGTAAAAATAGAGATTTGATTTATATTCGTGAAGATAATTAAAAAAATAACATTTAAATGATAACAGCATGGATTTTTTTCATTTAATATTTTAGATAGTAGACATTAAGATTTCTTTTCAGAGTAGCTGGATCAATGGAAGGTCTATTTTTTTACCAAGGGATTTCAATGGGGCATCCCACGAGGATACAACTCAGGATTCAGTAATAATGGATCTGCGAGACTAACTAAATAAAATCCCCCTCTCCATAGGCGATGCCGTGTAGCCGCTGCTAGTACATATATAAAGGACAGTTTGTGTGTAAGTATGTCCGGAGGAAACAATGAAAATAAAACATTTAACGACAAAGTAAATGTATATACACATTCGCTGTCATCAGGTTTTGCTCTTTGAGCAAAAATAATGAAGATTTGGTTTATATTCGTCAAGATAATTAAAAATGAAATTTAAATGATAACAGCATAGGATTCTTTTTTTTTTGCATTTGATATTCTAAATAGTATTCATTAATTTTTCTTTTCAGAGTGTCTGGATCGACACAAGGTCTTTTTTACGCAAGGATTTTCATAGGGCATCCTGTGAGGATCCAACTCGCAATTCAACAATAATGGATCTTCAAAACTACTTTTTACCCCCCCCCCACACACACTTTTACCCATGCGACGCCGAGTGGCCACTTTTAGTACATTATAAACGACTCGTAACTTAGTTCAGATTGTTGATGAGAAGACAATATTCTAATCTTTCCGTAACTGTTCCATTGTGTTTGGATCATTGATTCTATTGTTCGCATAAACCAGCGAAAAGGTCAAGAGAGTGCGCGTTCCAAATATGCCTCATTAACCCCTTAGCTACCGCATGTGTGAGTGTCAAAAGCACTTCGCTCAATCAAGCTTACAGATTGAAATCAATGCATTACTTCCTTTGTAAGGCGGAACATTAGAAATAACATGATAATTCAATTTATGAATAATGCAATTCTAGTTTATTGGGATACAGATGCAGCAGGCTTTTTTTTTTTGTCACAGATATTTTTATAAGCCGAAAATGCACGAAAAAAAAAAAGAAGTGAAACTCTATAATAATATAAAACAAAAATGATTTTTTGTTTCCGAAACAAGAAAGTACCGCGAAAATGATGATGTATAAATGTAGTTGATTGAGTAATCGATCAATTGATTTTAACGGCATGTCAACCCGTCCGGGGTTATTTTATAAATGGATACTTGAGAATCTGGTACATTGTACATATACAAGGTGTGTCATAAAGTATCGAGACCTAGCTGTTTACCAAGATAGAAATGAACAATGAATGGAATGGTTTTTTTTTTTTTTCAAAATACAAGGTGTGTAAAAAATGTACCAAGTTTAAAGCTGCATTTACAAATGAAGGATGAATGGAACTTTTTTTCTCCAGAATACAAGGTGTGTCAAAAAGAACAAAAAATCTCGATACTTTTTTGACACACCTTGTACATTTAATTTTTTGTATCGTTGTTTTTGCACGCAGTATTAGTATATGAGCAAATAGATCAATTTGACCACTTGGGGATTATTTCCCTTGATTGCTACGATTTATCAGCCAAGCAGCTAGGTGTCGTTACGACCAGTAGTATCAATAGGTTTTACCACCAAAAGTCAAATTCTCTCTCTTCGTAGACTCTCCAGCCGTCAGGGGTAACACACCATTTGTGTCCCCTGTCTATTAAAACAGGGGGCTTTGCCCCTCCACAGACATTACGTGTACTTATTACACGGGGGCCTTTCCAAACCATTAAGTGACGACTTTTATTCTCTATGTTGTAGCCTCAAGACTGATTACTAAGATTCTTTTACTCTTAGGAAATTTATTCTATACGCATTGTAGAAGGTCAATTTGTTATTCTTCTATCCTGTTTTGCATTATTTTTGTTTGAATTTGGTCTGACAATAAATTCTATCTGTTATAACGTTATATATATATATATATATATATATATATATATATATATATATATATATATGTGTGGGATTGTCACTTTTTCAGCTTTTACTGGAATGGTGTGCCAAAATGCAGTATTATTGGTAGATTGCTCAATATAAAAAAATAGAGCTATTATATAATATAATAAAATAAATATATAAAGGTTTTACATATCTATTTATTTGATGACAAAGGAACAGTCACAACCATTTGGTTTCATGCATGCGTAAGCGCAAAGTGTGGAGTACCACTTGATTGCTATTACTCCCAGGTCTACTATGACCCAGAGTGGCGGTACCTGTAAGGTCCCATTTATGGATCTGTTAAAGGATGATATGTTGGTTGAACATCGTTTCCTCAAACGGCAAACACACACACACACAGACACACACAGACACACACACACACACACACACACATATATATATATATATGTGTGTGTGTGTGTGTGTGTGTGTGTACCGTTTGTGTGTGTACCGTTTGTTCAACCAACATATCATCCTTTAACAGACCCATAAATAGGACCTTACAGGTACCGCCACTCTGGGTCATAGTAGACCTGGGAGTAATAGCAATCAAGTGGTACTCCACACTCTTCAGATGTTTAAAACTGGAGCCTTAGCAGCAGACGCGGTTTTGTTTCATACCCGGGTACCCTTGGGGTTTTTTTTTTTTGTCGGGGACGTTACTTACTAATGTAATGGGAGGATACAGTCAGCTTATTATAAGGACCGGCGACAGGGTGACTTGTCAGATTGATTGGATAATCTTTTAGTGAACCCGGTTCCATAGGAATTTCCAGA
>CM042164.1:85834786-85843235 GCA_023376005.1 Doryteuthis pealeii | reverse complement strand
CTGAAAAGCTATGAATATGAAAAAATACACAAAGGATAAACATTGTAAGTTGGGGCAAACATTGAAAGGTAACCAAAAAGTTTTGGAAAAATGACTGGAGAATCTGAAAATCAGAGGAAGCATTGAGACCATCCAGAATACTGCACTGCTGCAATCTGCCAGAATACTCAGAAGAGTCCTGGAGACCTGAGGAGACTTGCTGTCACTCGGACTCCAGTGAAATACAATCAGCTAACACTGATGTGAAAAACTCAAATAATAATAATAATAATAATAATAATAATAATAATAATACAGAAAATAATTATAGCCTTTAAGCTGTGGACTTTACGTAAAAAGCGATTGATAAATGCTGGACTCAATTATCTCGTCATAAAAGAAACAGACGTGAAAGATAAAAGAAACAACAACAAAAAAAAAACGTCTGTGTAGTTTTACTTCATAAAACGCTGGTTTATCATAAAGTTACGTTTTCAAGATGGCGACTGAACAATGCCGTTGAAAAAAAGAATGTTTTATGAAATACAAAAAAAGAAAAATTAAAAAAAAAAGGCTCAAATAACTAACGTCAGCAAATTCATAAAAAAAGAAAAAGAAAGAAAGAAAGACATCATCAAAGAACAATTTTGGTCATTCGCGCATCGATAATGTAGAAAAAATAAACGCAAAATATATTTGAATAATTTTGTTTCTATAAAGGGACTCCATATTTGCTTTGTTGACAAGGTTATCAGTTTTCAATTGGGTCTGGCGTTCGCATGAGCTGATACAACATGAAGGTTGTTGGAAAAAGAAACGAAAAAAAAAAGGAAAAACCGTTCTGTCGCCTAGACGCTTTTTTTTGTTGCTAAAGAACGAAAAAGAAAGAATAATAGAATGCAATGACCCGGGAAATGAAAAGATTGCTGTACAAAATTATTCAATCCTTGGCATAAGATCTGTGGATGAGGCATAGAATGAAGAGCTATCTATCTATCTATCTATCTATCTTAGTCTGTCCATATTTACCTAGCCATCTCCTATTCATATCTATCTATCCTATTATCTATCCATCTATCTATATAACTATCTATCTATAAATCATTTTGTTTATACCTTTCTATCTTTTTTGTTCATATCATCTATCTATCTATCTATCTATCTCTCTCTCTCTCTCTCTCTATATAATATATATATATATATATATATACAAACACACACAACACACACACACACACACACACACACACATATATATATATATATATATATATATATATATTTGTTCATACCTATTTATCTATCTATCCCATTCTGTTCATATCTATCCATCTATCTATCTTAGTCTGTGCATATTTACAAAGCCATCTGTTCATATCCATCCATCTATCTATCTATCTATCTATCTATCTATCTTATTTTCTTTATATCAATCTATCTTATCTGTACATATCTATCATCTATCTATCTATGTATTTATTTTACATTATATCTATCTATCCAATTCTGATCATATCTATCTATCTATCTATCTATCTATCTATCTATCTATCTATGTATTTTATTTTACTATTATCTATCTATCTATCCAATTCTGATAATATCTATCTATCTATCTATCTATCCTAATTCTGATCATATCTACTATCTATCTTCTGATCTATCTATCTATCTATCTATCTACTATCCAATTTGATAATATCTATCTATCTATATCTATCTATCTATCTATCTATCTATCTATATGTACTATTAATCTTAGTCTGTCCATATTTACCTAGCCATATTTATCTGATTATGTATCCCTCCATTTATCTATCTTATTTTTATATCTTTCTATCTTGTTCTGTTTATATCTATCTATCTATCTATCTATCTATCTGTTTATCTAATTTTTTCACAATCCTACTCAGTCAACTTAGATATTAACTTTTCTTCATCCATAAATCTTCATGTGAAAACTAATTTTGTGTCTCGAAAGATGTAAATACACATAGATATATAAACAAAACTTATTACTGTGTTAATAAACACTCCTCGGGGTTCCTTTTAAATTGCCTATTAAATATTATTATTTAGATTTATTCTTCATAATTAATAAACAAGGTCAGATAGGGAGAAAAACGCTTTAGGGAAAAAACCGGAAGAACCATCCTTGAAAATCAGCATTAAAAGTTGTTTTTTTACTTTTCATATCAGGCTAAATATGAACCCTGGCGGTAGTGGAAAAAATAGGTATCCACCGCAGTGGCAATGCAAGTCGGAGTGTCTCCATGGCGTAGTGGTTAACGTACCCGACTGTAAGCAAGTTTCAGTGGCGCTATCAAGTTCACTGTCGGACTAATACACTTAGGAAAGTAATGAACCCCCTATCCCTTAGCTTAGAGTTAAATAGTACCACTAATGTCCTTCTTCAATGATAGCTTTGGCAATAAATAATCCATGAAGGTTGATACGCCCTTAAACAAAGAGACCAAACCTTAACTCACGTCATACGAGATCATTGATAAACAGCATCGGCTATAAACAACGTCCAATATATAATATATATATATATATATATAATATATAAGTAACGGATGAGCTGCACATATAACTTGAATTCGTGTTACCATCTTGTTCGTTGCAAAAATGTCGTGTAAACACACACACACAACACACATATATATATAATAAGTCATCCACAGACACGGTTTTCAGCGTTCAGTGTGGCTAACACAACTATTTGCCTAGGGTCGAACTCAGACTAACCGTTTGGCAGCCTGATATCTAATCCCCTCGCCAATGACAGTTGTAGCGGAACTGGTGTTTTTAAAACTATTAAGTACATAGGTTGTTTATGTATTTAGTCAAGAGATCAAATTTCCGGAAACGATCATTGCTTATATGCTTAGTAGTGAGAGTTAATTTAAATTACCAATTAGAGAGCTCATACCAAATTTTGGAGCATATTATATAATATATACTATATATATAATATATAAGAGAGAGAGAGAGAAGAGAGAGAGAGAGACATAGTAATGGCTGCTATATTTATCAATTTATTACGGATAACGGGTTTGAGTTTTTCCTTCCTTACAAAGATAAATATTGCTCTACAGATATTATTATACATTGACTCTCTGTAGATTTAAAGATTCGCTGTATTTATACATATTGGATCATACAATAATAATACAGTGTGTCTTAGATATCACATATAGAATCATCCCTTACTACCAAGTTTTGGATACCTCACATCTATATATATATATATATATATATATATTTGTGTGTGTATTTGTGTGTGTATTTGTGTACATTTAAATGACACCTTCGCACGGACAGATTGAAAGCGAATTCAATTTTACATGTGCAGCACACCCTGTTACTTCATGTGTAAACACTTAGGTTTATATTCCTGTGATATTGTATACAGCACCAATATTAAAATCCAACCACCTAATCTTTCTTATGATAGCTCGACATAATATAGAAATATTCTGCATTAAATACGACAACGGAGATTATGTCCGGGGAGATTAATCGGGGAGGGGGAGGGTGGTAATGAGCAAAAAATAAATGTTAATGTTAATAACTGAGATAGGTATGTATATAAAAAATAAGGCTATGGCATTAGAATAGAACACAATTATAGGAAGAGAGGAAAACGTGAAGAGGGATATATGAACTGACTGAGATAGATATGTTGGTTGGTTGGTTAGATTTTACGGCATGTAAACTCTTGGGTTATTTTATGCCGTAGACGTTTGGTTTTATTCCGGCTGAACTTGCACAAAGGTGTCAAAATTAGGGTGACCCGGAAAACAGAACCTACAAATTTTGTAATAAAACTGTTCATTTTAACTAGGGGTCTAGGGTAGGGTTAGAGTTAGGGGGTTTAGGGTAGGGTGGGGTTTATAGTTTAATGGGAAAATGAATAAATAATTGGTTCTGTTTTCTGGTCATCATGTATACCGGGACCCAGAAAAACAGAACCCACAAATTTGTAATAAAATTCTTAATTTTAACTAGCGGTTTTAGGGTTAGGGTTAGGTTAGGCTTAGGGTTAGGGTTAGGATTGGTTGGGGTTTAACGTTAGTTTAATGGGAAAATAAATAGATAATTGGGGTTCTGTTTTTTCTGGGTCAACTTAATTTTGACACCTTTGTGCGAGCTCAGCCTTTATTCCTTATTAATGAGTATTCAATTTTTTTAACCCATAGATGGTATCCTAACAGGTACTACCAGTCAGGGTCAAAGTGGACCTAGGAGTAATGGTGATGATTGGGTACTCCACACAGATCTAAAATTGGAACTTCACCATTAGATACAGTTTAATGTCATACCTCAGCCACCAACCTCTAGCACATATATGATAAACAGAGTTAGCGTTTGCCATAAGGGAAATACGGTTGACACAATCATATAGGTGCTAGGGATTGCCCGATATCCAACAACTAAAAACAGGCTATTTGCAAAAAGAAAAACCCCATGTTCTGCCCAAGCACCTTATTGAGCCTAGACAAACTTTGGACGAATTTGTTCAGTTCCGTAAACACAAGTAGAAAACAAGAGATCAAATGGAATCCTAAATTACACACATGTAAACATAGACTCAGTCAGATATTAGTTGTATAAAGGAGTACAACTACTGTATGAATATGCTCCCAATCTCTGGTTGCTGGTGCTCTCTGAAGGGAAATTTGCTGACGGCCCAATTACGCTTAAATAGCAAGGCTCTTCTATAAAACGGATGGAGCTTTCTAACAGCCTTTACATATATACATGTGTATGTATGTATCAGTTAAATTCTCCCTACTGCTTGTAAGTATGCTGATGGTCCGTTTTGAGGAACTCTGACAGGAAAAATCGGCCGGGTTCAATCCCGACTGGAGACGTGATCCGTCGAAACATCGTGTCTGTGGATATATATATATATATAAATATATATATATATATATATATATAATATATAATTATATATATCTAATTAATAAGAAATTGACTTTCTTACACATTATACTCGTGCCGGAAGTGAGTAAAAATATACACCACACACACACACACACATACACACACACACACATACACACACCACACACACACACACACATATATATATATATATATATGACCCCTCTGCACGAGCATATGGCTCAAGGTCAATTTCTTAAGCGGCGTTTAACAAGTTTTAATTCAATATATATATATATAAATATATATATATATATATATATATATATGTGTGTGTGTGTGTGTGTGATGTGTTGATGTCCGACGCATAATTGTTGATGTGCTCTGAGAACAGAGCAAAATATCAGAAGCTCGTTTCGTTATTCGGACACTCCTGGCCCGTTCTCGTCTAAACGAGATTTGTACGTTGATTGCCTTCTTGGGAACCTGTGGTGTATCAAGTGGGGGTTGCTGGCGGAAGGGCGAAGAAATGTCTGATAATAGAAAGGGCTGCCATTGGCACGTCGGGAGGAGGCGGGTGAGACAGCATTTGTCGATGGCTAAGAACGGTATTTATCAATAATCATAAAATCAGGATGCCAATTCTAACAACCATAAACAAGAAGAAGAAGAGAAAAGAGAAGAAGAAGAAGAAAGAAGAAAGAAGAAGAAGGAAAAGAAGAAAAGAAGAAGAAAGAAGAAGAAGAAGAAGAATATAATGGAATAGAAGAAGAAGAAGAAGAAGAAGAAGAAGAAGAAGAAGAAGAAGAAGAAGAAGAAAGAAGGAAGAAGAAGAAAAAGAAGAAGAAGAGAAGAATATAATGGAATAGAAGAAGAATAAGAAGAGAAGAAGAAGAAGAAGAAGAAGGAAGAAGAAGAAGAAGATAGGAATAGAAGAAGAAGAAGAAGAAGTAAGAAGAAGAAGAAGATAATGGAATAGAAGAAGAAGAAGAAGAAGAAGAAGAAGAAGAAGAAGAAGAAGAAGAAGAAGATAATGGAATAGGAATGGAAGAAGAAGAAGAAGAAGAAGAAGAAGAAGAAGAAGAAGAAGAAGAAGAAGAAGAAGAAGAAGAAGAAGAAGAAGAAGAAGAAGAAGGGAATTTATTTAAATTAATGCCCAAGACACAGACAGATAAAACCTGGAAGTCGATGGGAAACTGGGACATTTCAAGCAAATGTTCCTTCTCCATTCTGTTGCCAATTTATTGCTGGAACAGACTTGAATGGAGGCAGTTTAGGGTAAAACGGTGAGGAGACTCATATAGAGAACGGCAAGTGCGCTTGGGAGCAACGTAGAATCAAAATGATACCACAAACGAAGATTTGGCAAGATTCAACGAACGGCATGTTTATATAGAGATATAGAGATATAGAGATATATCCGTGCGCAAAACAATCTATATAAGCTCTTTATATATATATATATATATATATATATATATATATATATATATATAAAGTCGTCGGGGCGGCCTAAAGTCGGTATCAGCCAGTCAGCGAGGGAGTATATCCCCTTTTCAATAGCGCTAGACCAAGGAGATTGTTTTAGCATCTGAGGTGGAACGCCACACCTACCATCAGCTCCTTACTTTACCACACACATCTCTGTGCTACTCATATGCTGAGTTGGCGAGGACCGATATCGAACTAGGAACCTTGTGGTTTCTAGCCGAACGCTTTACCGACTGAGCTAACCCGGCCCAAAATGGAGGTTATCCGACAGTATGCATAGAAAGTTTTTAAAAAAAACGATAACATCTTTTGTTTTTGTTTTTTCTAAAAACTTTCTATGCATATATATATATATATATATATATATATATATATATATATATATATGGGTAAAGGAAAAGGCTTAAAAATCAGCCATATTAGCAGTTATAGATCTATTTCTACCCAGATGTATATACATATGAATTTCAACAGACCACTACATTTTTTATAAGTAGTTACTGAATTCAGTTTTATGACATTTTATGATCAGTGCAACGTTAACATCTCGTTGTTAATAATGCCGACCTTAGAAAGATCCAATACCAACTAACCTGATTATTTAACTATATATATATATATATATATTAATAAATAAGTTATCCACAGACACGTGTTTCGAGGTTTACCTCTCATCAGTGTGGCTACACGTTAACAGCTACGCCTGGCCGGAGACCTGAATGAATTCTCGTGCGCCAAGTATCTTACCGATGCGGCCAGTAGCGGCTGTCAAATATAGGAGAATATTTCATTGATACATTTGATAAATATTTAATTGACACATTTCTAAGATATATATATATATATATATATATATATATATATATATATATATATATATATATATATATATATATATATATGGCCGGGTTATACAAAATAATAAAGGATGTTTATAAACTGGATGTTTTGAAGCATGAAAGAATAATGAAAATAAATATTCAAAACTGTGAACATTGATGAGTACAGATAACTTACGTTTTTCGTTCGGATTGATTGTGAGAATGTCAAAAAAATATTTGTATTCGTTGATTTCCTGTTGAATATTTTGAATAATAGTATTATCTGCGTTATTCGGACTGTTGTCCTCATCTTTATTGTTATTTGTACAACGTTTCGGCCGATATAAACTTCGTCCTTTTTCAGGTATTTCTTGTCGGACTCGGGAACCTTCTCTGAAATACCTGAAAAAGGCCGGAGGGTATATCGCCGAAACGTTGTACAAATAACAATGAAGATGAGGACAATAGTCCGAATAAAGCAGATAATACTAATCATCAAGCCTCATCTCAAACATTCAGAGATATTTTTTAATATCTTTAAATAAATTCAAATTCTACAAACTCGATCTAATCTAAGTCTTATGCAGTATTTTGAAATATCATTGTGGATAGTAATATTAGTTCAAAAAACGATGTTGACTGTATTACAAGTAGCCCTACAGCATTCTTTGGTCCACGAGATAAATTTTGCAAAAATGACTTCTGCAATCTATACTAAATAACATTTACAGTAGTTGGTAGTTCTCTGGATACTTCTTGTTTTACTCTCAAGGAAATAGATAACCTGGGTTGGGACCAGAAACTTCTCTTGGAATGTACAGTAGGGATTTCTAGAGGAAATGTGGACCCTAGATTTGCTGGATGGAAAAATTAGCCCTATAAATCAGGCAAGATGGTTGACTTTGGCCATTGGGCTAATGTGTTTATGGATTTGAGGTACTTATCCACAAGAAATGTCTTATTAAGTTAATCATTGAATTAATATATGTAGTTAGTTGGTTTGAAATTAAAATGAATAACAGGATTCATAATCACAAACTATATATTTTTAATATGACCAAAAGGATTCATCATCATCAAGTCGCGCTGTTGGCACGGATATCCATGACAATCTTTCTCCATTCGTCCTTATCGCTCATCATTCTCGCGAGGTCCTCTGTGCAACATCCTGTGTCCGCGCAGAGCTGATCAATGCACGTCTTTGCTGGTCGGCCCACACTGGCGTGACCATGTGCTGGCTTCCACTGGAGGACGTCGCTTAT
>CM042164.1:85824786-85829786 GCA_023376005.1 Doryteuthis pealeii | reverse complement strand
AAGAAAAAAAAAAAGAAAGAAAGACAGAAAGAAAGAAAGAAAGAAAGAAGAGAGAGAAGGTGAATAAGAAAGAAAAAAAAGAAAGAAAAAAGAAAGAAAGAAAGAAAGAAAGAAGAAGTAGAAGAAGAAGAAGAAGAAGACTTAATGAGTTAAGTAGAAGAAATATTTAGAAATAAAGATAGAAAGAATTTAAGAAGAAAAGAGTAATATAAGAAGAGGTGGGGAGAAAAAGAGAAGAATATATACATATGTCTATCCACATATTTATGTGTATTTACCAAATCACCCGCAAGAGCAGGATGTGACAATATCAGTTTACTAGGTTTTCCTTCTCCTAGGCTGTTGCACTACTAAGGTTAGAGAGCCTAGTCCACCCTACTATTTACCCATAGTTGGAGGGAGAATAGTTGGATTCATACCTTTCCCAAGGGTATTAGTGCCACATGAAATGCAACCAGCCCAGCCTCGTCCATTTTCTTCGATGACAACCATAACACTACGGGCACGTAATATATATATATATATATATATATATATATATATATATATATATATATATATATATATATATATATATATATATATATATATAGAGAGAGAGAGAGAGAGAGAGAGAGAGAGAGACTAAATATGTGAATTATATATATATATATATATATATATATATATATATATATATATATAATTCACATATTTAGCCGCTTTGTCGACTGGTGCTGTAGAATACACCAACTGTACCTCTAAAGAGCGCTAAGAATCTCCCGTGATGCTTAAGGACGGAATCTTGCTGACTGGGCAGTCAATGACATGGAACACTCTACTTTGCCCGTTACTTTGCCTAGACGGACGGTCAGAGAGTCCTCCTCCAGATCGATAAGCTGTTTACGTTAAACCCTATTGTTTCTATGGCAATCCACCAACCCTTCTTATCATATTTGTGCAATAAGGCGTTGACTGAGGGTCTTAATGTCCTTGGCCTGACGATATAGTTCAAATTCTGAAGCTCTGTGGTTTGTGGAGTACCTCTTCATTGCTATTATTCCCAGGTCCACTCTGACCCAGTGTCGTAGTAACTGTTAGAGCTCCATCTATGGGTTGAATATATAAAAAAAATGAATTCACACATGTGTTTAAAAATGAGGTTAAAAAGATTGAATACCCTGTAAGAGCGAATAAAACCGTTTTCTGTATAAATGTTACATAATTATTAGATACCTAATATTTATGGCAATAGTGTAGAAATCAAAATGGCCGTTATAAGCTACAGCCCACGGCCTTGAAGGATGAGTGATGGCGCTTGACCTCACTCTCACCTTGCCTTCCGGGGATAAATCGTGAGAACCGGAAGCCATGGAAGACCCTGTCTTCCGGTTTAAGGGTAGTAAGTCAGTATCTGTTAGCAAGTAGGAGCCGAGCTCGTAGGATGTGCGCAGATGTCTGGTTTGGGGATTTACAAATAAAGTAACATCAAAGTAAATCGAAGTCTTGTGTTTATTACCTAAAAACTAACAATGACACAGGGCTTCTGATAAGGAGAAATCCCTAACAGAAACCAAACCTGAAGTCCCCAAGAAAGTCCAGACCTTAGAAGATTCCAGAGCCAGACGCAAGATGTTAGAAGATATACCAAGTCAAGATGATAGAAGAACCAAAGCCGACCAGAAGAAAAGACGACTAGAAGTAAGAAGTAAGAAAGGGTATACAACATAAAGTAAAACAAGGGAAGACATGTTGGAAAATCCAACCAACCAACCAACCAACCAACCAACCAAACAACCAGATATTTAGTCTCCTGTGCTTTCGCCCATTTGTCTGACCATTTTGAATTTAAAATTGTGAATTCTCTTCCCTTTCTAATTTTTAACACTGCGTTATATAATACACACGAGTGTGTATACATGTATGTGTGTGTGTGTGTGTGTGTGTGTTTGCGTGTGTATGTTTTTGCGTGTGTATGTTTACGTTTGTGTGTGTGTGTGAGTGTGCGTGAGTTATTCTGAAGTGATTATTTGAATAACAAATATTTATCCCATCGATCATTCCCAAAACTTTTTTTGTTTGTCAATTTGGAATGTCCATCGATATTTCAGCAGCATCAATTTTATTCATCCACCCGGAAGTCAGCAGACATCACCTGCATATGTTCACTTCGAGGCAGTTTCTAATCTTCATTCACAAACACCGGACTGTACAGACACTTGCGCCTTTAGCTGAAATAAAAGCAACTCACATGAAAGAAGGAAATCATTTTCACGAAATGTACAAACCGAAAGTAAAAAGATTGAGAAACTTCATAAAAATGTAGATATAAACATAAAATGAAGGCAATGTCGGTATAAATAACTCCATACGTGTTGACATGCCGTTGAAATAAATCAGTCATCTATACATATATAAAGGGCAGTTGTGTGTATGTGTATGTCCGGAGGAAACTTCGAAAATAAAACAATTAACGACAAAGTAAATATATATACACATTAAATATCACCAGGGCTTGGTTTTTGAGCAAAAATAATGAAGGTTTGATTTACATCTGTGAAGATAATTAAAAATTAAAATTTAAATGATAACAGGATATAATTTCTTTCGCATTTAAGATTTTTAATAGTAGACAATAATTTTTTCTTTCAGAGTGGCTGAATCAACGCAAGATCTTGTTTTTACATAGGGATTTTAATG
The DNA here is from genome assembly GCA_023376005.1 of Doryteuthis pealeii. Taxonomy (NCBI): domain Eukaryota; kingdom Metazoa; phylum Mollusca; class Cephalopoda; order Myopsida; family Loliginidae; genus Doryteuthis; species Doryteuthis pealeii. Next base: position 85,827,107 of record CM042164.1, on the reverse strand, counting down.
GGGCATCCTGCGAGGATCCAACTTGTGATTAAGTAATAATGGATCTGCGAGACTAACTTCTTTTGCTACCCTTCTCTACCCTAACGACGCTGGGTAGCCACTTATATAGAAAGGACAGTTGTGTCTATGTGTATGTTCGGAGGAAACTTCGAAAATAGAACAATTAACAACAAAGTAAATATATATATACATTCACTATCACCAGGGCTTGGTTTTTGAGCAAAAATTATGCAGATTTTATTTATATTTAGGGAGATATTTAAAAAATTAAATTTGTATAGTAACAGAAGGTAATTGAAATCTGATGTTGATTGATTGAATTAATCGCCTCATTTATATTGTATCTTTTTTAAATTGTAAATTATTGAATTAAAATTTCTTACTATATTGTTATATATTTACATGGGGATTTTATGGGGCATCCAGTGAGGACCTAACTTGGGATAAGTAATGATGGATCTGCGAGACTAACTTTTAAAAATCCCTCCTCTACCAAGGCGACGCCGGGTATACACTTCTAGTTTCAAAATAAAGGAATGAGAGGAAGTATTCTATCATTATCAATTAATAGTTATCTCCCTTGATAAAGTATAAATTAGCGCGAATTTACATGCTGCAAATTGGACAGAAAATTGTTTGAATATTTCAGGCTATTGCTCTAACAAATATTCCGCTACAATTTTGCTTTGTTACAGAGATAGTCATATTAAAATCCAATCAATAAGATATTTATCAATTGCAATAAAAGGAAGAAACAATTATCGAGTGTCTCTGAAAATAAATATGCCTTGTTTTGTTTCAAAAATAACTTATTTTACTTTTTTAATTTTTACTTACTTTGTCATAAATACATACAATAAAGTAGTTGCTACCAAAATTGTCTAAAAAAATCAAATAGTTTGTGTATTGAAATGGATCCGCACTGAGTGCTCATTTATTTGGTTTTATGCTTAATAAGAATAAATCTTAATACACTTAAGAAACAGTGTATGGAAAAATAAAATTAAAGACATACAAAAACAGTACCAAGATCCATCCGTCACAGGACACCGTCGGTGTTAGAGTAAAGTATTCGCCTATACAAAATAGGCCAGAACTTATAAACTATTGTAACATCAACATATTTATAGGAATGTTATCATCTTGGAAGATCGGAATCGAAAATACTTATTAGTTTAATTATATTCCGACCATATGTATAAAGGACGAAACCCGAAACAATTTGTGAGATGAGATGACGCAGGGAGTGCTGACGAAGAACTGTTGGAGGTGCTTGGTGTAATGGTTATAGTCGTTGGTAATGGACCCGTCGACCCGAGTTCAAATCCTGGACATAGCGATAATACCTTTGGGAAAGGTATGCATCTAACTATTCTCCCGCCAGCTAAGGGTAAATAATAGAGCAGATTGTCTATTTAACCCTGGTATGGCAACCAGTCTAGGAGAAGGAAAACTCTGAATTCAAACCTGTTAAACTTTTCTTATAAAATTGGCCTTGTGTCACAATTTAAGATGTCTTCTTCCTATTTCTAGTTTTTTTGCCCGTCATTATTTTCCTTCATATAAAAAAAAAAAAACATGAAAAAAAAAACAAAAAAAAAAAACAAACGTTTTCATTGCTTTTTACTCTTTCCATAATTATTTCTGTACTTCTGTTTTATTGTTCTTCTCTTCCTTTCTTTTAATCTTTTTCCTCTGTCTTTCCCAAACTTTCCGTTTTCTTCATAAAATAACATCTTACTCCTCCCATATTTTTCTCATTCGCTTTCTCCTTCTTTCTTTAATGTGGACACTTCAGAAAGAAACAAAATTGGACATAGATGTAGTTTTCTTTGAATAGTGCAATGACAGACAGAAAGACATGAAGAAGCAATAAGTGTCGTTTGTTTGTCTGTTTTGTTTTACGGCATATCAACCTCAGTGGGTCATTTAATGTCGATAAAGTTTCAAAAACTTCATTTTTGATAGATACTCAATTCTTTTTTTTTTTTTTAATAAATTCATGTTTTTCTATTTAACCCGTAGACGAAACCCTAACATGTACTACCACTTCGGGCCAGAGTGGACCTGGGAACGATGATGATGAAGGGGTGCTCGACATTCCCCAAACCCCCAAAATTGAAACCTCACTATCTTATGAAATTGGCCTTGTGTCACAATTTAAGATGTCTTCTGGTTTGCTATATTTGAAGAGGTCTCTAAAGATTGTCTGTCCAGTAATATTTAGTGTGGGTTTGTCTGAGACTGTTTCAGTTTAGGAGGATGTGTTATTTACCCCACAATTTATCTGAAGAAAGATAACCCTAACCTCCATCTGATTA
>CM042164.1:85807286-85819786 GCA_023376005.1 Doryteuthis pealeii | reverse complement strand
TCATTTAATGCCGATAAAGTTTCAAAAACTTCATTTTTGATGGATACTCAATTCTTTTTTTTTTTTATAAATTCATATTTTTCTATTGAACCCGTAGACGGAACCCTAACATGTACTACCACTCTGGGCCAGAGTGGACCTGGTAACAATGGTAATGAAGGGGTGCTCGACATTATCCAAACTCCCAAAATTGAAACCTCACCATCAGATAGAGATTAACGTTATTCCCAGGACATGTAGACCCTCAGCCACCGCCTTCTAGTGTTGCATACCCCTTCTTCACTGGCACTAAATAATTATAATGTTGCATACCTCTTTCTTTAATTCTATTTCTTGGCAGTCTTTAGTATTCTGATCGTCTTTGGTATTTCTTCTATCATCTTGACTTGGTCTGGAATCTTCTAACGTCTGGAGTTAACTTGGGGACTTCGGGTCTGGTTTTCTGTTAGGGATTTCTCCTTATCCGAAGTCCTGTGTCATTGTTAGTTTTTAGGTAATAAACACAAGACTTCGATTTACTTTTGATCTTATTTTATTGTTAAATCCCCACCAGACATCTGCTAACTAACATAGCGCGTGTATGCAGAGTGAGCCACAGTTCGGCAGTACATCTTCAATGCCTGACGTCCAACTACAACAGGCCCCACGTGACTTCACGTATTTTGGCGGGCTTCTGTAATTTTCCATTGAAGGACCCGGCCATGGTATGAAAAGGGTCATCCCCTCAGAATTACAGGGGACCGACAATAATCTTATGCAACCGCATAGATTATGTAACACTAACACCCATATGATAAAAAAGGTTGGGGACTTTCCATAAAGGCAATAGGTTTGGGGAAATCATATAAGTGCTAGGGCTTGACATGACCAGCCGATTGATCGGAGGGGGCCTCTCCAACCGCCCGTTCAGCCCAAGTAAGGGTCTAAGTGAAGTGTTGCATGTTATGGTCTGCTCGATCACCAGAGTCGCAATCCACGGCCAACAGGTCTCCGTATTTGGGGGAGTCTTACAGTCGGTGTATTCTAAAGCCCCAGCCGACAGGGCTAGCAAGTGTCATAGTAGAAATAGAATTGATAGTAAATACACGCGCGCGCGCACACACACACACACACACACACACACACACACACATATATATATATTATATATATATATATATATATATATATAAAATCAATAGTAATGGTATTATGGATGATTTGGACTCATAACTTAAAGTTTCATGGTTATGAAATCCTCAGATGAGTCAAATGGTTGAGATCTTAAAAACCAGTAATTTTTTTAGCGTTTATATAAACGTGAAGCGTTTTCACGCGATGGGATGATATAATGCTAAAAAATTGTTTTTTAAAACTGTGACTTGTTTAACGTTTATGTGACGTGGATCGTGTTCACGTGATATAATGTTATGACGTTAAATCTATGTTTAAAAAAAATGATAACAAAACAAACTTCGTTTGGTTTTAATGCTCGCGGTGTTCATCCATAATACCATTACTATTGGTTATAAATCTGCTCTGCTTTATTAGCATTGAGCACCTTTTCATGCCAAAGTTTTCTCCTTTATTCTCTATTCATTCTTATTATATATATATATATATATATATATATATATATATATATATATATCGCTTTCATATTGACATCGAAACCACAGAATTTCTCGATTCAAATTTTAAAAATTTGGCTTTCCATAATTTTATTTTACTGATAAGATTTTCAAACCCATAAAAAACACATCAATATTCCGCCATTTCTTGGGGGGGGGGCGTTGTGATCTTTGTAAAACATTTTTAAATTTACATCATTCGCTTTACCTTTACATCTCAATTTTCTAACAGCAAATTCTTAGCCCAAAATGTTCTCATCATCTCCCGTCATTTTGATGAGGCACAATTTGATTTTGAATTTAAACTCCTCTATCGACATGATTTGTTCAAAACATTTTTTTTCATATGGCATATGTTTGATATCTTATCAACAGGCAGTGATTTCTTTTTCAAGATTTTCAATATATTTTATATCTGAAAGTTAAAGTTAAAGCTAGTTTGAATTTAATTGAAAAGTTTTATTCAAACAGACTAATGGGCGTATAGTTTAAAAACGACTGCAAAGTGCGTAATTTCAGCTACAGTGTCTCTATACTCTTTACTTAAGACCAAAATGTCGCAATTTACCAATGTATGTCTGGAGAGCTACCATCTACCTGTCTGTGGAAGAATTTGAGTCCAACCGAATTAAACACCAAAAATTGACATACTCTTCCACATAAACTACATGCTGGGACTTCTGCACTCTGAATGTTGCTGGGCTGAAAATTACCCTTTCTAATAGCCCGTCTATTAGAAAGGGTAATTTTCAGCCCAGCAACATTCAAAGTGGAGAAGTCCCAGCATGTAGTTTATGTGGAGGAGTATGTCCTCCAGGACTGACCTGGTGAGTCATCTGAGAAAACACAAGGATAGAGTGTCAACTATGAGAAAAAAACAAACAAAAAAACAGGAAATGGTCTTACTCGAACACGAGTTGACAGCCAGAGAATCAAGAACGAACTCATAAGTGATGATATCCTGGGGAATGATGCTCATGCACTTGGTTAAACCAGTGTCGGTCGTCTAGTAAAGACCCTGATGGATCAGCTCCATGCGGAATCTCGATGCTAATCAGAGGACCTCTTGGGGGCCGTTGACCGATATGGACAGTTTGCTAGAGGATCTTATTTGCTGCCAGCACGAGCTAACGATATATATATATATATATATATATATATATATATATATATGTGTGTGTGTGTGTGCGCGCACGCGCGCGCGTGTGTGCTTCGGCTTGTGGGTGGGCCCACATAAAATGTCCTTGTGTCACGCCCTGATAAGTGGGATGAATGGCAAATATCCTTGAACCTGCTTCAGAGTGCTTCGGCCTCTGGAGCGACTAAGTAAAATTAACAGCATTGATCACAGGGAGCTATCCCCCTAGGCAATGCCCGCCCCCTTGATTTAAAAGGGGCAAGCTGGGTTTATTGCCCAGTACCTGAGGTGCCCCCTTCGAGGGAATGCTGACGGGATCAATGCATTTTTTGTGCCTACCACCCATGAGCTTCGGCTTGTGGATGGGCCCACATAAAAATGTCCTTGTGTCACGCCCTCATAAGTGGGATGAGAGGCAAATACCGTGCTTCGGCCACTGGAGCGGCTAAGTAAAACTAACAGCGTTGATTTTAGAAGCCCTACATATTAGATATGGAAATCCTAAACTAAATAAACTAAACTCTGATAATAGCACTAATGTTCTAAAATACCTGTAACTACATTAACCATTTAATAATAATAATATTAACAATAATAATAATAATAGTGGAAACAATGATAATAATAACAATGATAATAATACTAATAATAAGAATAACAACAATAATTAGAATAAAATAAACAAATAACAAAATAAAAAAATCTATATAAATAGAATAGAAGCTTAATGGAACACCTCATTGTTGTATTGTTCTTGCATTACCCCTGAAGATGGCCCGTGACGGGGCGGAAAGTACTCGGGAAATAATAAGCTATGGCAAATACATCAGCCAATTTTCGCCTGATATAGTTACATCAATCCGGCAACTGGAAAGGACCATGAACAAGATTTGCAGACAGAAAATGACTGTGCAGTCAACAAAATATGTCTTAAGGAAGAAATGCAACCGAAATATTAGGATAAATGAAGAGTATTAAGAATGCAATATATTCATCACTTCGAATGTTTGTGGTTTTATTCATTGACCTATATTTTCCGTGCTTCTAAGACAACCAAAAAAGTTTTACAACATCACACACACACAAACACACACACACATACATATATATATATACATGATAAGTATGTAAACACGATGTATTTGGATATGGCTTTTTTGTCGACAATTTTTGGGAGAATATGTGCTTAATTGAAGTCGTACCTAATTTTGAAAATTAATTAATAAATAATTAATTAATTAGGCGGGAATGCCTATATATATATCAGTAAAGTCATCAGGGTGGCCTAAAGTCGGTATCGACAGCGAAGGAGTCTATCCCATTTTCACTAGCGCTAGACCAAAGAGATTGTGTTTGGCGTCTGGGGTGGAGCACCACGCCAAACATCAGCTCTTCACCATACCACACAGTTCCCCCCTGCTACTCATACTCTGAGTTGGCGAGGGCCGGTACCGAACCCTGAAACATGTGGTTCCTAAGCGAACTCCAGGCACATATAATGAGAAGTATTACAAATATATTATAGATGTATCGTACAGATCAACTTACGATAAACGCCTGTCTCAGTGTGCTAGAATGCCGATGTATGAAAAATGATCAAGAGGAGTGTGGCAGACAGAAGTCGACAGAGTAGAAGAGAGAGAGAGAGAGAGAGAGAGAGAGAGAGAGCGAGAGAGAGAGAGAGAGAGAAGAGAGAGAGAGAGAGAGAGAGAGAGAGAGAGAGAGAGAGAGAGAGGGGGGGAGTTATTAAATATATCTACATTTTACTTTCCCAGAGGGCATTTGGCAAAAATAAACGCTAGTGAATTAATCTTATTAATCGGAACGTTGTGGGAAATTAATATTTTTCCAATCCCGTAAATATCGGAAAAGATTTGCTTTTATCAAAAATCGCATTTTCCTTATTAATAATTACCTTTTTGCTTGATGGTTTTTTTTTTTTTTTTTTTTGTTTTTGTTCGTTTAATGGTCGATTTATCTCTTGGATTTCTTGGTGAGATTGCACAGATTTGCTACGTTGAGAGATTTGACTATCTTGGATTTTACAAAAACAAAAAGTTCGTACAATGGATACTCAGACTCAAAATTAGTTAAGAATCCTCCAAAATTGTTCTTTAATACTTTTGATTGAATCTTCTCTACTGTTTAACCCATTTCGGCCGATACATTCCTCGGCTTTCAAGTTGTGATAATTTGGAGCCAAGAAAAGTAAAGCGACGGATACTCAGACTCAAAATTAGTCGAGGATCTCCCAAGATAGGTCTTTATAAAAAAGAGAAAAAAATGAAAAGAAAAAAAAACAGCTGTGCCTGGAGAACAGACAGACACACGCCCATACATACACACTCACACACAGACACATACACACACACAACACACACACAACACACCAACACACACACACACACACATACACAGAGGCACACATAAGGACACACACGCACACAGACAGACAGACACACACACACACACACACAGAGAAACAGACACACACACACACACACACACACACACACACACACACACACCACACACACACACACAGACACAGACACCAGACACACACAAGACACACAGACACACACACACACACACAAAACACAGAACAAATACACACACACAGACAGACAGACACACACACACACACACACACACACACACACACACACAAATAAGCAAATAAAACAAACAAATTATAAATTTTCCTAAGGCCTACCTAAAATAATTTCTAGTAATAAAAAAGGCTTGATAAAACCTGAAGACATTGTAGAACAGACGCACACAAACAAACACATACACACAGAGGCTTACACATACACAGACTTTCAAAGAAGAATACAACAGAATGGACATAACCTTCCAACAAACTAACATCTGCGGGCCTTCAGAAATCTTCTGACGAAGACTTCTTAATTTCGAAATATTAAGAATAAATCAATGGTAAACCAACAGCATCATAGTTAGTTCATTTTTCGTTACACTTGCATTGTGATAGCCTTCAAAACCAACCACCAAACCAATCTAATACATCAAGCAAATTATAAAACTCTTTTAGGTCTTTATTAGTTTTGATTGAATCTCCAACAGTGTTTGAACAGTGTTTCGGTCGATACATTCCTCGGCCTTCAGGTTTTGAGAATCTGGAGCCATGAAATGTACAATCAACGGATACTTAGACTCAAAATTAATCGAGTCTACCGAGAAATGTGAATTATTCAGATTTTTCGGACTGTTGTCCTAATATTTATTGTTATATACATAATGTTTTGGCAGATCCGCCCACCTGTCTTCAAGTGTCGTACTCGGGTACTTTCTCGTTGATCTAGGGAACCTTCTCGTCGAACTCAAGACCCTTCATGGAAATTCGAACCAAATTCTTCATTTAATCAATTGGTGGTAGATTGTTCACATTCCATTAACTATGACCGGGTACAAAAACTTAAACCTGTATTAACTCAACCCTCATGTCCGTAGTGCCATGTACCCAACTGGACAATTCAAGTTGAATTGTTGGAACATATCTATTAATAATGGAGATTCGCTTCCGGTTTATGTCTGTAACAAAACTACGTCATGTTTATGTAATTACCAAAAATCGTCATAACAGAATATATACATCAAAATTTGAACACGCAACATTAGACAGTCCTCATTGTTTTTTTAAAACAAGTTTTAAATAATACATGACTGGTATTATATATCTATATATGTTTGTTTTATTTTAATACATATTTAAAGTTTACATTTCAAATTGTTTTATTTTTTAATCCTTTAATGAATTTGATGATTTTACTTACTTAGGGTACAAACTCTCTGACATTGAACTTTTTACTCCCACCACTCAGGCAATATGTTTCAAAAATCTATTTTTACATCGCCCGGAGGGTGTTTATTATTTTGCTAGTACATATAAAGACTAGACAATTTCATATATAGTCAGGCGCTAAACATATACATCAAACCTTAAATAAATTGATACACACACACACACAGACACACACACACACACACATATATATATATATATATATATATATATATATATATATTGGGCCGGTGTTGCTTTTTAAAACCGTCGAGAGATTTGGCCCCGAAACGGTTTGCACACTTCTCTCCTGATGAGCCTATTTCAGTGTAAAACATCTTTTGTTTTTCATTATATTCTTATTCATACTGTCGGATTAATTTCCATTTATTTTCACACACACACACACACACACACACTATTATTATATATATATATATATATATATATATATATATATAATTGAAATTACTTAGGATACAAACTCGCTGACATTGAACTTTTTTCACTCCCACCCCTCAGGCAATATGTGCAAAAATCTATTTTACATCGCCCGGAAGGTGTTTTTTTTGTACTAGTAAACCTAATGTTCTTTTTTACCAAGAATTTACCAAGAAAATTGTGAGGTTCTATAAAAGGGAACATTATACTCATGATGATTTATTACCTTTACTCATATTGCTATTAAAAAAAATCTAATCTATCCTTTTTATTTACTGGTTCGTATCTAGTGTTAACAATAAAAATGAGGACAACAGTCATAAAAATGTAAATATATTAATAATGGAGATTCGCTTCCGGTTTTTGTCTGTAACAAAAGCTACGTCACTGCTTACATCACACTACCTAAAATCGTCATAACATAGAATAAATACACTCAAAATTTGAGCATGCAATGTTAGACATTCCTCATTGTTTTTTTAAAACAATTTTTAATAAATACATGCCTGGTATTATCTATCTATATATAGTTTGTTTTATCTTAATATATATTTAAAGTTATCAGAACTAAGTTTCCATTTCAATTTTTTAAATTTTTTACTCCTTTAATAAATTTATTCTATTTTTTACTCCTTTAATAAATTTGATGATTTTACTTTTATTTATGATACAAATTCTCTGATATTAAATGTTCAACTCTCATCCCCATAGGTAATATTTATTTTACGTCGCCTAGACGGCGTTTTTTTAATTTTGCTAGTAATACAAATTCTTGAGCCTCATTTAAAAAAGTCAGACAAATATTTCGAGAAATGTAATCATTATTTTTGGTAGAATCTTCATCAAATGGTAAAGTTCCAAATTTCGGGAGCTCTAAGCAGTTTTGAGTACCCTTTTATTGCCATTACTCCCAGGTCCACTCTGGCACGGAGTGGTAGTACTTTTTAGGGTCCCATTTATGGGATAAATAGAATAAATTAGTTTAAAAAATGTTTCAAAAACCTTTTGAATACCCTTGTAAGATTCAAAGTGAATATTTGAAGAAACATACAACTCCGACCAAGGGTTGAGGGATTACATTTAATAGATAAACAGCACATGAATACAAAGGATACATAATAAGAAGAGTACATGCATTACATAAGATACAAATACAAGAGTAGATAAACCTACATATATAAAAGGACTGGAGCGTCCATAGATATAAATGACTTACAAGGAGGGGTCCGGAGCCCACCGAGAAAGGGGTAGACCGTGTCTAACCCATGTGTTCGTAGCGAGGAAGGGAAGAGAAGAGAAATCGAAAAATATCATTACGCGTCCCCTGGTGGGAACAAGCGAACAACAAGCTGGGCAGATGACTCCTCCAGGCCAAGGGCAGATAATCCCCTACACCCTTAAAGAATAAATGCAACAAGACATCTTCGGCATAAGATAAACCAACAAGTGTTGACATGCCGTTAAAATTTAACCAACCAACAAGTAGAAATAATCTTTAGCGCTGTTTAAACAGTTTCGGCAGATACATTTCCTCGGCCTTCCAGTTAAAGAATATATAAAATCAACGGATGCTCAGACTGAAGTTTTAGAGACAGCAACTTCTCCCTCAGGACACCATAAATTTCTAAAAAAAAAAAAACATTTCAGAAAATATGAAACACTGATTATTTTAAGTCAATTCTTTTATTGTGGAAGTTATGTTACAAACAAACTTGGATTTTACTATTTTAAGACTTTAAAAAATATATACTCGCAAAAATATGCGCCCATTGGGTGTAAATATTTAAGTTTTAATGTAAGTAAACTCATCGGTGCGGCCTAATGTCGGTATCAACCAGACAGCTAGCGAGTCTATCCCCTTTCCACTTGCGCTAGACAAAGGAGATTAATTTAGCATCTGACGTGGAGCGCCGCACCTACCATCAGCTCATCGCTTTACCGCACAGATCCCTGTGCTACTCATACGCTGAGTTGACGAGGGCCGGTATCGAACCAAGAACCTTTCTTTCTTTCTTTCATAATTTTTCTTTTTTTCTTTCTTTCTTTCTTTCTTCCTTTCTTTCTATGCTCACCTTTTCCTTTCATAATCTTTGTTTCTTTCCTTCTTTCTTTCTTTCTTTCTTTCTTTCTTTCTTAAACTTTCTTTCTTTCTTTTCCAAATTCTTTCTTTCTTTCTTTTCTTTCTTCTATGCCTCTGTATCAGCCAATTTTTTCTTTTCCCTTTCCTTCTGAATCTAGATATTTAGATTCGACGACTTCTTGACACCTTCCATAAGTTTCTGGGTTCGATACCGACCCTCGACAACACAGCACCCCATGATTAATCTGATCTGTATGGTAAAAGTGAGGAACTGACGGCAGGTTTAGGGTTAGGGTTAGCCCTTCAGACGCCAAATCAATCACCCTAGTATAACACTAGAGAAAAGGGTATAGACTCCCTCGTTGCCCAGCTGATACCGACAATAGGCCTCTCTAAGTTTACTATTTTATGTAGTAAAGGAGAATTTGGATAGAATGACAATAACAACAATCAGTGGTTCTTCTTCTGTAGACTTTACTTATATTCCAGTCTGCTATAAACAATCTCTTTCTTCTCCGACACCTATCTCTACCTGTTTGTCTTTAGGCCTGTCTGTATGTCTGTTTCCGAATTCTCTTTGTTGTATCCATTGTAAAGTCTTCTTCTTCTTCTTTCTTCTTCTTCTTCTTCTTCTTCTTCTTCTTCTTGTAACTTATTCTTCTTTTCTCCTTTTTCTTTGTGCTTTCTTTCTTCTTCTTCTTCTTCTTCTTTCTTCTTCTTCTTCTTTTCTTCTTCTTCTTCTTCTTCTAACTTTCTTCTTCTTCTTTTTCTTCTTCTTCTAACTTTATTCTTCTTTTCTCTTTTTTCTTCCTAACTTTTCTTCTTCTTTCTTCTTTCTTCTTTCTTCTTCTCCTTTTTCTTTGTGCTTTCTTCTCTTTCTTCTTCTTCTTCTTCTTCTCTTCTCTTCTTCTTCTTCTTCTTCTCTTCTTCTTTTCTTCTTCTTTTCTCTTCTTCTAACTTTTTTCTTTCTTTTTCTTCTTCTTTAACTTTATTCTCTTCCTTTTCTTTTGTGCTTTCTTCTTCTTTCTTTCTTTGTGCTTTCTTTCTTCTTCTTCTTCTTCTTCTTCTTCTTCTTTTCTTCTCTTCTCTTCTTCTTCTTCTCTTACATAATCATATTGCTGTTGTTGTTTCTCTTGTTTCTTGTTCTTGTTCTTCTTTTTTCTTCTTAATTACATTTATTGTTCTTCTCTAGTTTTTGTTTTCTTCTTTTTCTTCTTTTTCTTTTTTGTTCTTTTTCTCCGCCACATTACCATGTTGTTGTTGTTATCGTTCTTCTTCTTCTTCTTCTTCTTCTTCTTCCTCAACCACAACCACCACCACCACCACCACCACTACCACTACTATCACCATCCTCCATGCTTTTCTGCGGGCCGGACTGAAACAAAAAGAAAGAACCAGAGAGACACACCAATCGCTAATCAAAGCAACATAGAACCGAGCAAAAGGATTGGTGGAAAAGCCAAGAGTCGGTGCGCGCGGCGTGTGTGTGTCGGGGTGTGGGGTGGTGGGAGGGATGGGGATATGGCTGGGTCCGGAGACTTTGTCTATCACCACTACATCAGTCAGCTCATTATTCTCGCAGGTCTGAGTTTCTCAACTAATTGGGTTAAAGAAATGAACGCAAAAAGAAAGAAAAAAAATCGTTGTCTCTAAATACCCAGACAATCGGATTCCCAACAACAACAGCTGCAACGAATGACTTGAACAAATGGCTACTTCCTGGTTAATTCAATGACAAGCACCAGCCGATGATGACGGTTTAATGTCCCACGTTCTCCTCTTACATACGTTAAGTAGATAGACAACTAAGTCTACAAGTGAGATTCCGCCGAAAATACGTTCGGAATAATTGGAGGTTTTATAGAATAACATAATGGGATTATTGTACATACATTAAATAGAATTTATTTATTCTTTTTTACTTATTTATCTATTTATGTTGATAATCTAAATAAATACTTTCATATGTGTATGTATGTATGTGTGTGTGTGTGTGTATGTATGTATGTGTCTGTACATGTTTGTTTGTATATTTGTGTTTGGCTTTGATCTATTTATGCATCTATTTATCTCTGTCTTTGTCTCTGTCTGTCTGTCACTCTTTCTCTCTCTGTCTCTCTGTCTCTCTGTCTCTGTCTCTGTCTCTCTCTATATATATGTATATATATACAAACACACATATATATATATGTATATTAATATTGATAATATAGGGTCCAATATTTATGAGTATCTTCAACATCTCGGCTCTAAATAAATTTAAAGTAGGTCAAACTTTCCCTTTCTTAGAAATCTTTCAAAATCATTTAATGTTGTTTTATTCTATTTTTCGACCATATTTACATAATCATTTTAAAAAATTTAATTCCTTTGCAATTTCACTTTTGTTTAATTCCAATTATCTACGTAGAGCGCAATAGGTGACCCAACGGGTCACGTTTTCTTTTGTATATAGACAATTATATAACTATGTTTTTTGTTAATATATATATATGATATAATAATATATATAATATATATATATATATATATATATATATATACGTGCTGATAGCGTGATCACTATGGTAACAAGAATCAGCTGTGTTCACTTGGCAATAATGATTTTTACCCAATGTAACAATGGCTGCTAACGATATCCCCACTATGGACTGAACCACCCCGAATTCCGCTGAAGCCTTTAAGCTTTTCAAACAGAAAATGGAACTCTATTTTCTTTTAAACAAACCCAAGCCGGAATTTCAGGTCGCAAACATCTTAATGAAAATAGGCGATATCGACCTTAAACGATACGACTCTTGGACGCTCACAAAGGAAGAAAAGCGATTCGCTTGATATTATTTTCAACAAATTCCTGCAACAATTGGAACCGAAAGAACTTGGCTCTATAGCCTTGGTGTTCAGCCAGTTTAGAAGAATAGCAACTCTGAACTTAATTCCCCCTGATCCATTACGTCGTGGCGGAGGGTTTAGATAAATAGATACTCCAGTCTGGTCACTAATCTTTAAATGAAGATGATAACCAATCTTGAGGCAGATGTTTTAAATTGTTAATTAGGTAGATGGTTTGTTTTGTTTTACGGCATATCAACCTCAGTGGGTCATTTAATGCCGATAAAGTTTTGAAATAAATCAATTCTTAATGGATAATACAATTTTTTTATAAATACATTCTTTCTCTATTTAACCCATAGATGGGACCCCTAACAGATACTACCACTCCGGGTCAGAGTGGACCAGGGAGCAATGGTGATGAAGGGGTGCTCCACATTCCCCAAACCTCTAAAACTGGAACCTCACCATCAGATAGAGTTTAATGTTTCCCAGGACATGTAGACCCGTAGCCACCGCCTTCTAGCACCCATATGATAAAAAAGGGATTGGGGCTTGCCATAAGGGCAATAGGGTTGGGAAAAATCATATAGG
>CM042164.1:85779786-85804786 GCA_023376005.1 Doryteuthis pealeii | reverse complement strand
GTCACTGAATAAACATGAAGACATTTTTCTTTGTCTCTTTTCTTTTGCTTTTTGTCATTCGACAAATCGACCAGAAAAAGAACAGAGAAAATTATTTGATTTGATTTGTTTTTCTTGCTGCCTGTCATTCACGACAAAAATGTTTTGTGACTTTCGACTGAGAAAATTCCTTCAGGGATTGAACACATATTGTCATGACGCGTTTCTTTAATGATATACACCCGGCACTTGACTGGTTAGTTTGTTTACGGCATATCATCCTCGGTGTGTCATTTAATGCCGACAAAGCATTGAGACCATATGACCTTTAGGCACCCCTTTTGCAATCTCGATTCTTGGGGACATTTTTCCATTTACACCGTCAAAATCCGGTTAATTGTTAACAGACGATTTAAAAAATTTTTTTTGTTAATTATAAAAACTAACCCCTAACCCTAACCCTAACCCTAACTCCTAACAAACAACCGGATTTTGACGGTGTAAATGAGAAAAAGTGTCCTTGTGAGTCGAGATCGCGGAAGGGGTGCCTAAATGTCAAATGGTCCAAGCATTGAAATAAATTCATTCTTAATGACAGAGAACACGAGTCGAGTTGCGGAAATGGGGACGTACCGTATTCTCGAGGGAAGTGGGTTCGGGTTTGTTTAGCGTGTCAGATTTTGACCTAAGATCGAACCCGCGTCCTTTCGAATATGAAAAGGCGACACATGAGATAACTCAATTTTCAGTACTACGCTCAAGTTGCCGTTAAACCCAGATTCCCATATGAAGGCTATAAAAACAGTATAAATAAAGCAGGAGAATCAAAGGATTGTCAGAGCAAAACAGTGCGTGTTACGTGTTAAACAGCAGCAGCAGCAGCCAACGGCATAGAGTCTTTGAGGAAGAATAAGAATAAGAATAAAGAATGAGAATAAGAATAAGAAGAAGAAGAAGAAGAAGAAGAAATATAAGTGAAGAAAAAGATAAAATAATAATAATAATAATAATAATAATAATGGACCGTGCCAGAGAACTGAAAAAGTTATGGAACATGAAAGTGAAAGTGATACCAATTGTAGTTGGTGCACTTGGAACAGTCCCAAAGGATTAGAAAAAGGGTTTGGAAAGTTTGGATATCAGAGGAAGGATTGAAACCATTCAGAACACTGCACTGCTGCAATCTGCCAGAATATTCAGAAGAGTCCTGGAGACCTGAGGAGACTTGCAGCCACTCAGACTCCAGTGAAAGACCATCAGCTAACACTGATGTGAAAACTCAGAAGAAGAAGAAGAAGAAGAAGAAGAAGAAGAAGAAGACACCAGAAAGAAGAAGAAGAAGAAGAAGAAGAAGAAGAAGAAGAAGAAGAAGAAGAAGAAGAAGAAACAAAACCATGAAGTAGAAGTCGACATTTTGTGTCCCCTCATCATTTAAATTTAAATTTTATTTTATTCTTACAGGATACTCAACTTTTTTTTTATAAACACATTTTTCTATTTAACCGATAAATGGAACCCTAAAAGGTAATACCACTCCGGGTCAGAGTGGACCAGGAATAATTCTGTTGAAGGGGTGTCCCTCATACCCAAGACCTCCGTAACTGGAACTTCACCATTAGATAGAGTTTACCGTCATTCCAGGACATGAAGACTCTCAGCCACCACCTTCTAGCACATATATGATAAAAAAAGGTTTGTGGTTGCCATAAGAACAATAGGGTTGCGACAATCATATTGGTGCTAGGGCTTAATGATTGATCAGAGGGGGGCTCACTCTATTGGAAGCCATTTCCTTCACTCAGGTTTTAGAAAGGTTTTTTTTTTTTAAAAAAAAAGGGAAGTAAATAGACAAATAAATGTCCAGTTACTTTTGCTGTGAACGTGTTTGATTTGATTACCAGCCAATGATCGGGCATCTAGATTTTTACATATGTTCATTTTTTTTGTGTATTAATTTATTCGCACTTCTGCCAAATGGGGGGTGGGGGTGTAAACCGTTTGTCAAATTGATTTAAATCTGCATCCAAACTTATTTTTTTATAGAAATCTCATATTTCATGTCAAATCGCACTATAAAGACAGGAATCAGATAACATCCAGCAGAAATTATAACTACCTAGATGTTACTGTGGCCGTACAGCTGCTTCATTAGGGGTGTTGTATCCACGATTTGTTTAAGATCGCACGCAGCATTCTTATGCAGCTCCCATCTAGCTTATTCTTCAGGCGCTTCGATAGGATCCCAAGTGGTGCAGCCATACAGTAGCACTGATACAACCACAGCTTGAGAGAATTGTCATTATAACTTGTCAGTGGGATCGGATCTCCTTGTGATAAACAAGGACTACCACAGTCTCCTCATTCTTCTGTGATAACATTTTTTTACTCTTCCTTATATCAACAAAAAGCCCTGAACAAGATCTACCCAACAGATCGAAACACTGCAGCGTCGGCTAATGAACTTAACACTCATTTTATTTATAGCTGACAATGCCTTCCCAATTCGTGCATTAACATCGCTTTCTGTGGGTGTGATATTACTACCTAAGTATGTGAATTGTTCTACTGGCTTTAGAGGCTTACCGTCAAGTGTGGAGATGTCTCCTTTCATTTTAGAACACATCTACTCAGTTTTGTCGGAGTTCACATAGAGGCCGATGTTCTTTGCTGCCTTCTCCAGGCTATGTAGTAATTATTCGGCTTGTGCTGGTGTATTTGCAAGAAGTGCTCTCACCATCCTTCCCTATCAGCCATCGCTCTTGCTAAGACTTCTAGAGCTGATGAATGTAATTTGTTGCAGGTGAGCCTACACTGGTGTGTCCTTGTGTAGGAGTCCATAGGAGAACGTCGATTATGAGCATGTCCTTACTTCTCCAAAAGTGCCCATCATGTTTTGGATAATTTGTGAGATTGGAGTAATCAAAGGTTTGATTATCAGCATCACGTCTTTACAAAGATGTTGAGCAGCCAAGTTCCCTAGAAAAATAGATAGCGCCCTTTTCTTCGGTATTAATCTATGTGAGTGCACACCAAGTGGCGTTGGGCCTTTAAGTAACTCATTAGAGTTATTCACAGCTTCGTTTGGATCCTGTTTTAGAATTTGTCCATTGATTCTATTCAGAGTGTTCCTCTTTCAATAAACATTAGTGTATTGTGTTATGTTTCGGCAAAGAGATTTGTGTTCAGATCATAAACTGATGAGGCTCTAAAGAGAATACCACCTACTGTCAGCATCACGACTTGGTAGAAACGTTTCTTTAATCTCCCAAACCCTTTGAACATATACATTCTTCTATATTTTAAATCCACTAATGAATCGGTAATTGAACACACACACACACACACACACACACATATATATATATGTATATGTATATATATAGTATATATTAGTATTATTTGGATTATTCGGACTATTGTCCTCATCATTATTGTTATCAGTACAACGTTTCGGCCGATGTGCTCTCCGGCATTTTTCAGGTATTTCTTGTCAGACTCGGGAGCTTTCTCGAATTCTGGAAACTTCTTTTCGAATTAGAAACGTTGTAGCGATAACAATAAAGATGAGGACAATAGTCCGAAAAATCCAAATGATACCATTATCAACCCTCATCTAAAAAATTAGAGAAATCATATATATATATATATATATATATGTTAGGATAGCGAAAGAGTCAATGGCGCTTGGCTGATTTGTTGGGTGTATTCTATCGCATATGAAGCCCTTACGGATCATTTAATGCCGAATAAAGTCATTTTGATATCAGGGTGCTTACAGTTTGTGCTATTACTCAAACAGTCACCATCTAAATATTGGACCGGCTAATCGCTTCTTAACTTCGGTGATCTAGCCGGAAACCTGACGACGATGCTTGATAATGGACAGTTTCTCGCCGATGTAATCTTGGTCCGCTATCCTAACAGTAGGGCCTAAGTGAAAAAAATCTTTTAACCGTTTAGGTTCGACAAGGTAACACGTACCAGTTCCGTATTTCCCATCTATATGATAGGGGGTCTTCTCCCCCAGCATCAATGTGTCGCACAATACACGAGAACACATGCGTCAAGAACTTTACCTATACAAAAGACTATCTACATATTAGGACTTTTCCTTGTAAGCTTCTTTGAATCTTGTTTTTTTTCTGTATTATTACTCTATCAGGTTTTCTTATTGGATAAATATTGTTCTTGTTAATTCTCCAATCGAAATTAAGGGGATGATGCACGTTCAGAGCAGGCATGTTCGCGGTTGATAAGGCCTATGCGAGACTGACTGGCACGGTCGCCGTGACGGCAGCTAAAGGTCTGGTCAGAGTTTGATTGGCATTGTCTTGTGGTTCTTTCTTCTGTGCCCTTTGTCCTGGAGGGTGGCTTTTCGGGTGTTTTCAAAAGAGGATACATCATGTTTAGTGATGAAATTCCAAGCGTCATTACCCACAGCTTCAAGTAACAAAGTGTCCAGGTTTGTTCAATTACAACAAAAATGTCAGCAACGAGCTGTGGTTTCCAAACAAACAAACTTACGAAGACACGTCAAAATATTAGTTCAGTAGAGTATTAAAAAAGTCAGATACTGACCCTTAAAATAAGATTTGTAAGACATACTGCACTTATCCCAGATTATCACCCAAATATTATTTTATATTCATTTAGCAAAAAGATCGGCCTCTATGTGAACTCCGATAAAACTGAATTCATGAGTTTCAAAAAGAAAGGAGACATCTCCACACTCGACGGTAAGCCTCTAAGCCAGTAGAACAATTCACATACCTAGGTAGTAATATCTTATCCACAGAAAGAGATATTAATACACGAATAGGAAAGGCATGGTCGGCCATAAACAAATTATCAGTCATATGGAAATCCGATTCACTGACAAGCTAAAGCGACAATTCTTCCAGGCTGTGGTTATATCAGTAGTGTTGTATGGCTGCACCACTTGGACCCTAACGAAGCGCTTTAAGAATAAGCTAGATGGAAGCTACACAAGAATGCTGTGTGCAGTCTTGAACAATTCGTGGAAACAGCACCCCACAAGGAAGCTGCTGTATGGTCACCCCATCTCACAAACCATCCAAGTGAGACGGATTAGGCATGCAGGACACTGCTGGAGAAGCAAGGACGAGCTTATAAGTGACGTTCTCCTGTGGAAGCCAACACATGGACATGCTAATGTGGGCCGCCCAACGAGGATCTATATTGACCAACTATGTGAGGATGCTGGTTGGAAGACCGCCCAGGGGCAATGAATGATAGGGAAGGTTGGCGAGATATTGTCATGGATATCCGTGCTGCTTGCGCGACATGATGATGATGATGATGATGATGATGATGATGATCACCCAAATACCTTCACAGCTACCTCGACTCTATTTTAGGAAGATTTAAAAATTATCTACTCCCTCGTTTTATGGAAGTCGAGCTCATGGTGGATGATTTGACAAGGGAAACACGTGGTGTACTGGTTAGAATCGTAGGAAATGGACTCGTCGACTCGAGTTCAAATCCTGGACGAAGCCACAGTTCACATAGCGCTAATATCCTTGGGCTCTTTGACCTTGCTTAGGCAACCAGTCTAGGAGAAGGAACATTTTGAATTCAAAACCTTTTAAATCTCCGCTTAGGGTGGTCACTACTAGAACAGGTTCAGGCACCCGCCACCCTTGAGTCATGGCTTGTGGGTGGTCCCAAATTAATAGGGCCTTGTGCCTAACCCGTACACTACGTGGTAAATATCTAATATGTAGATAAAGCCAACAGTATTAATATTGTAAAACAATTTTTATCAATAATTGAGGTTTAAATAGAAATAAAATCCTGGAGAATGTGACGTAAATAACTAAGTGAATTGGGACTTGAGTAATGATATAGTTTCGGTTACAGACAGAAAAGCACCCAATCTCCATTATAACAAGATTTATATTTCAAAAATGTATTAAAGAATCTTAACCCCCCGTTAATATTCTTTAATTACACCACGTGAGGTGCCCAGGACAGTTATACTATAGATATTTACTAAGCTTAGCTTAGATGTGGCACAAGGCCCGAAGTATGGGGCACCCAATGAGAATCGAACTCATTAACAATGGTCTGCGAATCTAGCTTGCTAACCATTACATAACGTGAGGTTCCCAAGGAATGTATGTATGTTTATAAATATAAAATCAGATTTTTTAAAGAATTTTTTTCCTTCCGTTTCATTTATTAGAAAACGAACGTTTAAAAACGGAAAAAAAATAACACCCTTCCATAGATTTGATCGTGATAAAACTTCAGTAACCATTCTTAAAAATCTTGTTATTCACTATTGTGAATTTGCAAAAAAAATCAAAGTTATAAAAAAAACAAAAAACAAAAAACCTGTTTTGTACAAAAAAGTGTAGAGTCCAAAATTAGAAGCCAATATTGAAAACTTCATGCAAATTAAATTAACATCCTTATTGACTTAATATTGATACAGAATATTAATAAGATGTCCACAGGTCATTCTATTTAATTAGTTCTACAAATCTACGAGCTCACGAATTTATCAATTTGTCACATTCTTCTGGAATGATTTTCTTCTTCTAGTCTTCTAGCATGTTTTCTTATAAATCAATTACTGACGTCGTTTTCTTTGCCCTAAAATTATCACCGATGACCTTCCATAGATTTTCAATTGGATTAAAGTCTGATTGGTAGGTTGTTTTTTATTTTAACCACATATCAACCCTTTCCGGGTTATCTAATACTGAAGTATTGAACAAGATCATTGCTGCTTAACTTCGGTGACCTAGTGGGAACCGGTACTTTCAGCATGAATTGAGCGAAATAAACTGGGATAGATATGAACAGACTGAGATAAATAGATAGATAGGAATACATTCAGATAGATGGCTGTTTGTTTGGTTTTACGTCCATCGAGACTTTTCGGGTCATTTAATGTCGAATCAAGTCATTTGATAAACAAAAAAACTCAGGTTGCCTATACTACCCGTTCTGGGTTAAGTGTTCACTCAATTAAGTATTGACCAGGCTATGTCACGTTAAACTGCGTGGTAGTACTCCATTAAGACCGGTATTTTAATTTCAGTGATTTCAGCGAGGTAATATATATATATTTTTTTTTTTTGGGGGGGAAGAATATGGGCTTAATTGAAGTCATACCTAATTTGAAAATTAATTAGTTGATAATTAATGAATTAGGCGGGCATATCTGTTCAAATGTAAGGCTAAACAAATCGAGAAAAGTCAATCTCAGTATGTACATTTCGGCATACTATTCCTCATCAGCAGAGTTATAGACAGGAAACTGCTCTGTGTGTGATTCGAACCCTAACTGCCAGGCACAGGATTCTAACCATTACACTAGCTGGTTTTCCCAGATTTTTCGTTTGTTTTGAACTCAGTTATACTCCATTTTTGGTGATATATATATATATATATATATATATATATATATATATTATATGTGTGTGTGTATATATATATATATATATATATATATATAGGAGAGAGGGGGGAATCCACGGAAATTATATAAAGTGCTACAGTTTGTTACTGAGAATCCCACTTTTAGTTCTGTGTCAGTTGTTTGTTTGTTTTCTTTTACAGCATATTAACCCTTTTCAGGTCGTTTAATGCCGACTCAAAACAATTTTGATAAAAAAAGACTCCCGATTACTAACAGTACCTTTACGCCGTCTTGCATATCGCTGATCGTCAGAGCCAATCATATTAAACTAAACTGGAGAACACTCTTGGCCTTTTTCATTGGGCCAAATAACGTGCTCACTTGCAAAACTAAATGGAGCTTTTTTCTTCTTTCTGCCCTTGAGAGGATTGTGTGCAAATTCCCGGCTTTTGGTATCTACACAAACCAGAATCTGTCGTATAAAATTACTCTGGTATTTTGACATACAAAAGGATTTGTAGAGAAGAACAGGCTAAATTTTGATTAAGAAGAAAGAGATTATTTGCTTGTGTGGGAGTTATTTTCGTATTTGCCTGGGGAGTTGTCTGCCCGTTTAGGGGCCTGATCCATTAAGCGGCTAATTTGAATTTCTTCTCTCTCTTTTCCTGTTGCTCGACCTACGAGACACTATGAGTTAGACTTAGGTCTACCCCCTTCTCGTTGGGGCTTCGGCCATTAACACTGGCCACTCACTGCTAGTAAGTCTCTTATACGATATATGACTATCCTTTAGTCATGTATCCGTAACTACGTTTTTATGTACATTTAGGTATCTCTTTGATACCTAAATATCTTGTATTTTACCATTCATGGATGTGTCATTATCTCTACTCTTGTATATGTATTTATATTACTTATGTATGTTTATGTACACCTCTATGTATTATGTACCCTGTTTATTCTGTGCTGTATATAAAATGTTTTGTCTATCAACCTTTGTCGGAGTTTTATCTTCAAGTATTATCACTTGGAATCTTACACTTGGAACGGTTGCTAATGTTTTGGGAAAAAAAACACTGAAAGAATTGAGAATCAGAAGAAGGCGAGACAATCCAAATAACAGCATTGTTAAGATCGGCGAGAATACTCACAAGAGTTCTAGAGACTTGAAGATATTTGCTGTCATTCAGACTCCAGTGAAAGATAACCAAAAACTCGCATTGAGTGAAATAATAATCATTCAACAAAATGGCATATGCACAAACCAAAATTTGTTCTTGAGAATTAAACACATACAATTCTCTGGGACTTTGATATAAATACGGATCACAGCCAGATGACCAGACCTAGTAATGATTAGCAAGAAAAACTGAACGTCTCGACTGGTATATTTTGCAATTCCAGCAGATCATAGAGTGAAGATGAAAGAAAACGAAAAGATAGACAAATACCAGGACCTTGCTAGAGAATGGCCCCCCCCAAAAAAAAACAAACAAACAAACAAACAAAACAAATAGGATGTAACACAAGGTCAATTTTTTAGGCAGAGTTTGAATTCAGAGTTTTCCGTCTACTAGACTGGTTGCATAACCAAGGTTAAATAGCCCAGTCTGCCCTGCTATTTACCCATAGTTTGAGTGAGAGCAGGTGGATGCATACCTTTCCCAAGGGTATTAGCACTATGTAAAATGTAAACAGCATCGTCACGGAATTGAACTCGGGACTACTAGTCGATTTCCTATGACTCTAACCATTACACCATGCACACACATATATATGTGTATGGATAAGATGTGCACATGGTTTTAATATCTTATAGGCGTGAAACTGTCAGTTACCAAACGCTGTTAAATTAATGGCTTTGCTACACTAACTTAAGAGCCGGTTTAGCTCAGTAGGTAGAGCGTCGGACTAGGAAGCACAAGCTCAGTCGGTAGAGCGTTCGGCTAGAAACCACAAGGTTCCTAGTTCGATACCCACCCTCGCCAACTCAGCGTTATGAGTAGCACAGGGATCTGTGCGGTAAAGTAAGGAGCTGATGGTAGGTGTGGCGCTCCACCTCAGACGCTAAAATAACTCCTTGGTCTAGCGCTAGTGAAAAGGGGATAGACTCCCTCGCTGCATGGCTGATACCGACATGAGGCCGCCCCGACGACTTTACTTACCCTGCTATTTACCCATAGTTGGAGTGAGAGCAGGTGGATGCATACCTTTCCCAAGGGTATTAGCGCTATGTGAAATGTAGACAGTCTCGTTTGGGATTTGAAATCGGGTCGACAAGTTCATTTCCTACGACTCTAACTATTACACCGTGCACTTCCAAATAACCTATGTTAATAGTTGACCGATATAAATCATGAGGGAAGACTGTCTACAACCCTGGATATTTTTTTTTCTTGAATGAATTGTATTTCTACATTCAACGCTTTTTCTTTTGTTTCTCTCTCAATGGTATTTTGAGTTTACTTACAGAGTCGACTACATATTTTTCTCTCTCTTTTTGTAATTATAGAAATTTACCTATCTCAGTCTGGGTGTGTGTATGGTGGTGGTGGGGGTGGGGTGGGGGAGGCTGGAAGAACCGAAATGGAAAAGAGAAAAAGAGAAAGTTCGGAAATAGACGAGAAAAATATTAATTTGCAGAATAACTGGAAAAACTAATTATTGAAAAGGGAGAGAGACACACGCTCAGAAATCGATAGTGAAATAAGGACACACAAACTGTTGTTCAAAAAGTATCGAGATTAAAGCTTCAACTTTTTTTTCCAGGTTTTAACCCACCCCCCCACACACACCTGCTGATGAGGTCTAAGTTTGAATCAGTATGTGCCACAGGTTTATACTGAATAATCACTTTTTGTGTACTTTAAACTGCTCGCAGCGGCTCTACGACAACTGTGATCCTATCGAAACCCGCTGGCAGCTACTCTCGACCGAGTGTTTGCACTGAAAAATCACTTCTTGAACATCATTGCCGTCTTTTGTTTTGTCTGTAAACCAAGAGACTGGTACTCGATGATTTTGCAATAAGGGACCAGTTGAAAATTTGATAGTGCCGCGGGGGAAAATTTGGTTGGCAAAGACACCTCTCTCTCCCTCTCTCTCTCTCTCTCTCTCTCTCTCTCTCTATATATATATATATATATATATATATATATATATATAAAGACACATATCTCCACACACACACACACACACACACACATATATATATATATATATAGAGAGAGAGAGAGAGGGGGGATATATATATATATATGTGTGTGGTTGTGTGTGTGTGTGTGTGTGTGTATTTGGGCAGCATTCTTTCATTTATAAGAAAAAAAAAAAAAAAAAATGGAATACATCACCCCTGATGATGGCGCTTCGAAGTGCCGAAAGTACTCGGGAACTGAACTTTGGTGGACTTATCCATTTATCCATCAATTCCACCCAGACATTAAAAAGTTGGCCAGAAAATTGGAAAAGATCAAAAATAAAATTGTTAAACAGATGTGCCTTTTGTTTAATTCTACATGTATATATATATATATATATATATATATATATGTGTGTGTGTGTGTGTGTGTGTGTGTTGTGTGTGTATTTAGATAGATATGAGGAGACTAGGATAGATAGATATATGATAAATGGATAGATGTAAAGGAGACTGGAATATATATAACTAAGATACACACCAAATCTGGTTATTGATTTTTACTGATTAAGAGATATAATTAATTAATTAAAACAAAATCAACTGATTTGCCGAACTCACCGTATACCTGCTGCTCCTGATAATACAATATTGCTCGCTGCCTGCTGTTAGCGATACGAGCAGTTTAGTTTAATCTTAGTAAACAAAATCGCATTCTAAGTAGTTCAGCTCGGAATTTCTCGCGTCAATCTCTAAAATATTTATTTGGTTCGAAAGAAAATAAAATAATCTTTCTAAATATGTCATTTGTATGTGTTTTTAGTCATTGAATTATTTTTACAGCGAATTAAAAAACAAAATAACAAATTAAATGAAAACATTTAACGATTACTCAACTTTTTTTTATTAATACATTCGTTTTAGAATAACATTATTTTATTCTAAAATTCTAAAACAAATGTAGTTATAAGAAAAGTTGAGCTATGAATGTATTTTATTAAAATACATTCATTTTTAATCATTATAATTACTGAAACCTTTTTTTAGAAAAATTGAGAACTGAATTTAAATTTGTCAATGTACAAAACAGTTTTAGAAAAAAGAAAAAGAAACCAAAATAGAAATTGTAACACGGACAATTGTAAATATTTGGTTCTTAGCATTTTATTGTTACATTTAATAGGGGAAAACAAGAACGAATAAACGAATATTTTCTAGCATCTAGCATTGTAAATCAAGAGGCAAATAAATTGTCTAAACTTGGACTTTCTCTACCGTCCAAGAGGAAATACTTAAAAAAGATTCAGGAGAAAGCTCTAACTGCATCAGCGTGGATATGGCAGTCCTATATTGTGACATGAACCCGACAAAGTCTGTGGGTATTGTGAGATACTGCTGGGGCGCTCTGGGTTAGTGGTAATGATGCTTCGGCCCCGAAACCATGCCTGAACCCAGAGTCATCATCTGATGAAGCTTTGTTGGTTGCAATGCTACTGTGTAAATAGCAGTCATTGTATGAAGATTATTTTTTTAGCTTTTTTTTTCATAAAATTGTTTCAAAAATGTAAACAACAAAAAGACTATTCTTAAAATAAACGAATATTATAATACACTAATTCTTTACTTTGTTTATCGTTAAATCTTTAACAATTTACATTCGAATGAATCCAACAAATAAAGACACATATTGGTTGGTTGTATTTTACAGCATATCAACCCTTGTTGGGTTATTTTATACCAAAGTTGTGTTTGTTTTATTAATTTTTGTAGGCTATTCAATTTTTTTTACCCATTTTCCATCTATTTACCCCATAGATGGGACTCTAACTCTAGATTAAAGTGGACCCGGGAGTAATGGCAATGAAGGGGTAATCCACACTTCTAAAAGTTCCAGAATGGGAACCTCACCACTAGATGCAGTTTAACGTCATACCCAAGTTACTAAGACCCTCAGCACCCGCCCTTTATCACATATATGATAAAAGGGTTGATAGTTTGCAATAAGAGCGATACGGTCAGGACAATCATATAGGTGCTAGGGTTCTATAAGCATCTCGGATTGTCACCCACGAAGGCCCAATTGAAAGGAGGTCTTACTCAACAGGGGTGCAGTCGGCTTATACAGCCCCAACAAACATAGCTAATTAAACAAGGACACATTTTTGATACCTAGCCTTCAAATTGTTATTTCTTAGGGGTAAATAGAAAATAAATTCAACGGATCTATTTTTATCACTTTAATGCAAAAGCAATTAAGAACTGATTTACAGTTTTTGTCATATGGACAAAAAAGTTTTTAGAAAAAAAATGTTTCAAAACAGTGAAATTTAAGAATACATTTTTTTAAATTAATATTTTAGATGAAAAAAATAAAAAAATAATTCCAAAACGAAATAAACATTGTACTATACCAATTTTCAATGATTTTTCAACATTTTTTAATTTGATAAATCATTTTTCTCTTATTCTCTCTCTTACTCCTGTTTTCTCTTTCCAACTCACTCTCTCGGGTGTTCCTAATTGTTTTTTTAGTCCGGTCCTGGACGGAGTACTTTTGCTAGTATATATATGTATATATATATATATATATATATATATATATATATATATATATATATGTATTAATTACGAGGCACAGAACGCTCTCGATCAGTACCGAATTTTCAAAAATTTTTAGAAATTTCCGGTACTGATCGAGAGCGTTCTGTGCCTCGTAATTAATGATATATTTATTTCGTTTTTCCGCTTACAATATTGCTTTGATAAAGACGTGTTCATATATATATATATATATATATATATATATATATATATATATATATATATATAAAAGTAAGTAAAGTCAACGGGGTGGCCTAATGTCGTATTAGCCAGACAGCGAGGGAGGTTATTCCCTTTTCACTAGATCTTTAATAAGGAGATTGGTTTTTGCGTCTGTGGTAGTGCGCCACACCTACCATCAGCTCCTCAATTTTCCCTATGCTATTCATGTGCTGAGTTGGCGAGGGCCGGTATCGAACTAGGAAACTAGGAAACTTGCGATTCCTCGTCGAGTGCTCTACCGACTGAGCTAAAAACCTTCTTAAAGTTCAATATGTGAAAAAGCCTTCAGCTGTAAATGTATCAAATAATTCCATGTCCCGATCAATAATATTATAAAGTGTTCTACAAAAAGAAATCAAGTTGGACATAAGGCCACTTTTTTGGAGCAACCGGTGGGGATCAAATGTAGCGTAATTATTAGGGTCTACCAGAATTTGGATTAAAAATAAAACTGTATTCGAATTTCTAGAGAAAGAGAGGAACAAGAAAAAGAACAAAGGTTAAAATTTGAGGATTGAACACACAGCGGAGTGCCAGTAACTTGACCGAAGAATGACACCGGAAATAGATTGAAAAATGAAAACGGAAGCGGATGTGACGCAGGGACGAGAAACGGAAGAAGTAGAAAATCGTCCTCTTTTCCTTTCGGTGATAGTGGGAGTCATACATGTTCCTGGTCCCTCGTGTGGGTGTGGAACAGCGGTACACAACATGATACTATGTTAGGGGATAGAATAATTTGACGATACTCCCCCTCTTTCTCTCTGGCTATCTTTCTCTCTGAGGAAGAGCCCACGAGCCTGGAAATAAATACAAAGCCCTTTGTGACTATACAACCTGCGTGTATTGTTTCTCTACTAACGACGACTACAACTACTACTTGAGTTGACCCATACCACATACATCGTTCTGACATATATTGTATTGCTACACAAAGTAACCTGCAACTTGATCACCATTCTATTAAGAAGAAATAGTGAGATGTCTGTACATTGGCGTATTGTCTGTATCATTCAAACAGCGAGGAAGTCTATCCTCTTATCGCTAGCGCTAGGCTAGGGAGATTGTTTCGCTGAGGTGGAGTGCCACACCTACCACCAACTTCCAGTTGCTCTATAGCACAGATATGATTACCCAAGGAGAGGGACACTATCAAACACAGAACCTTGTGATTCCTAAGCAGATGCTCTACCCAATGACTTTTCATTCGTTTTAGATTGATGTTTACAAATCTAGTGTTGCATGTCATTCATGGTTACTAAAATTTTGATATCTCTCCCCTCCCCGGAGAGGGTGTAAAACATGATCAAGCTTAATGCGGGGCCCTTACGTGTACACAGGGTTTGGAACAAAAATGTTTTAAATCGACGTAGCTTAGAATATTTTGACTGCGTCCTTTGTAGAGAGGGTTGACCTCCGGAAAAATGAGGGGTCCTGGATATGGCATTAAACTGTATATGATGGTGAGGCTCCGGTTTTGGATATATGGGGAGTGTGGAGTGCCCCTTCATTACCCTTACTCTCAATTCCAGTCTGATCCGGAATCGTATTACCTGTTAGCGTACCATATATGCTTTAAATATATGTTTATTTGGTTGGCTGGATTTTACGGCATGTCAAGCCTTGTTGGGTTATTTTATGCCGAATATGTTTTTGTTTTATTCCTTCTTGCTGGGTGTTAAATTTGTTCTTAAAAACTCATTTCTTTTAAACCCATTAAAAATCTATTTAACCCATAGATAGGATCCTAACAGATACTACCATTCCGGGTCAGGCAATATCCAATCCAGATTTTAAATAAAAAATATTAGTACTGATGGTCCAATAAAATTCACTCTCTATTCTTATTCTATTCAAATAAAGTTATTGTAATCTTAATCTTTCTGCTCAATTATAATGAACTAATCATCAGGTTTTGTACTTTGCTTGGGTATGGTATGCGTATAAAAAGAGCACCACTGTGTTAAGTTTTGTGGGCCATCCTTAAGGCTTCAGGCAAGAACGATTTTCCAGCGGAAATCCTGGGTAATCGTCTGGTAAAGAATCCTCAGTATTGTAAGTTCTTTCGTCAATGCTTGCAAGTATACTGTGAAAGGATCAGTGTTTAAGTAGTTAATCAGCCGAACATTATGGCTGTTGATTGGCGTATGAATAAACCACGTGACCTCGCCTAGTCTATAAATCTAGGTGAAGAATTGTAGCACACCTTATATCCAGAAACATTCCAAAACACTGTGACTGGCTTAAAGTAGGCATAGAGTTAATAAATAACTATCCTAAAAAATCTAAATCAAAACATACAATGAACGTGATTCCCTAACATCTACGTATAAAATGACCCTCAACGGATTGAGATACCGTTAAAATTAATTAATCAAATCTACTCACGAACGATGAAATCCCCCGGGACAACCATCAGCATGACGAACATAAATGGTTTCTAATGAGCTGCAAGAAATTGTGTATGTCGTACCTGTCAATACAGACACCATTTCTACTATTCGTGTATACGGTGTATTCAAATAGAACATATTTCCATTCTTACAGAGCAACGACCATCTTGCACACAACTGGTTGTTGACAGATCGAATACATAGCCTCATGCGGTCTCCTCAACACATAAATTCAACCGTCTTCCTGAAAATGTTGTAAACATGATTTGTCTGACTAGGTGACACAGTGTCCGACTTCTACGGTCCAATGACAATGTTCGCTGGCCCAGGGGATGTGCAGTAATCGATATAGCTGCACAACGCGTTCAATGAATTGCACCAGAATTGAATTGAAAATAGATCAGATGCAATGTTTCCCTTGACTGTGTGCTTTCTATTGTAACGTAATAGAGAGTGAGGAGAGCCATGAATGTAAAAGTGACATATAAATTAGCACGGAAAAGTTTTTTGAAGGAAAATAAGAATTACGAGTACATTAGAATGGAAAAAGTTTAACGATGAATCAGCACAAGGACACATGTCATTTGTCTATTGGACGAAACCTGACACGTGGGAGAGAGAGAGGAAGAGTGAGATGTGAGAATGTTTGACGAGTTTGGAATTAGGCATTGGTGGAGTGAGACGTGGGCAGTTTTGACTTAGGGTAAATTAAAGATATCATGAGAAAAAAAGGCGCCTTGTGTTTTTACTTAAAGCTATGAATGGCACAAGGTAAGATCTCTCCAGACTCCAAACAACAAGGAATTGTCAACGAACTCGACATCAGCCCAGTAACCTGATTCAAGCCTCTCCACGTAGCACAGAAGATCAGATAAGTATACAATTATTTTTTTCTATATCAACATGTCATCACTTTATTTGGAAATGAGAGCATAACGTAACATTATCCATAACGTAACATTATCCATAACGTAACATTATCCTTCTCCGTCTTGAGTTGCCCACCGCAGTTTTTAGGTATCCGTTATGGATTCGTATAACACGTCCTTGCTACTGTTATCCTAGAAAAAAAAAACTAGTGTCATTGCTACAACTTACATTCGGTAGTCAATCGATTGGATGGATTTTAGAGCATGTTAACCCTAAAGTTATTTTATGCCAAAGACGTTGTGGCTTTATCAATTCACGACATATTTGATTTTAAGGACTTTATTTATTTAATTATTTAAATCCTATTGTTACCTTTGTGATAGATAATACAAACATTTACAATAATTTATATAATATTTGATACGTCATTTGTTAGTGTTCGATTCTACAAGATCAATATATAATTGCACACCATTTTGAGGAAAACTGTATTGCTGGTATAAGAATAGGATGCGTGTTCTTATAATACGTTAGAAGGCCCAGAGTAACATTCCAAGGTAGGTACATATATACATAAAATAATACGAACAAAGAGATACATATAACAACAAATACAGACTTTATTGTCTGAGCACTTGGATGAAGTACATACATAAAATACAACACGAGATATAGAAGTGTCTAGATACAGTTAAAGTTAGAATGGCCGTGAGATTATCTTGGGCCGTGGGTCCTTTTTCCCCCGCACATGCTCGGGGGGGGGGGGCTTCCGCCCTGAAGGTTCATGGGAGTTTTTTAAATCTTATTTACTTGGGCTAGACGGCAGCCTGCAAATAATTTTGTGAAAAGTTAACTTTTTAAAGAATTATATAAATTAGATACATCTATTTTGGCTAAGTTATTAATTTAAAAAAAATTCTAACAGATATGACAGTGAAGAATGTGTTAGCAGAGATAATACATATTTAGCAATATTCCTTTTGTAAACTCATGAGAGATTGTTCTATAATAAACATCTTTATAGCTAATGTAAATTATTAATTTCTTTGAAACTCTACTCTTATGAAGTTTCAGCATGAGATAGAAACAAGTTTTGGTAATCTGAACATAAGCTACATAAATGACAGTAATCTCCCCTTATTTGTTTCATTTTGAGGAAGCCATATGTTTTGATCAGCCATTTACATTTCACCGTAAATCTACACTGAAAATACTAATTTGTTTGAATCAATACAACTGCATGCTTTAACACGAAAATATCATAAAATGTATTCTTAATAACAATTAAGTTCATTTCAAATAATGTGCAAGTACAATTAAGAACACATTTTATGATATTTTCGTGTTAAAACATGCAGTTGTATTGATTCGAACAAATCTGTATTTTCAGTGCAGATTTACGGTGAAATGAAAATGGCCGACAAAAACATACGGCTTCCTCAAAGTGAAAGAAACAAAGGGAGGTTAATCTCATTTATGTAGCTAATGTTCAGATTACCCAAGTTTTACCAGTACAATGAAATAAATGAACTAAAACATAGGAATGAATAGGAAAAGGGAAATTTTTAAAAAAATTTATGGGTCTACCACGATTTCAAAAAAGCCACTACAAAGGAAATATTATGTGTGTCTGTGTGTCTGTTCATTTTTTTGCTCGAACGCTGGGGTCGGGTAATACTGTCAGTTACCAAAGGCGTTGACCTCGTGTCTCCATTACCCTTATATATATATATATATATATATATATATATATATAAAGTCATCTACAGACATGTGTTTCGGCGTTTCACGCCTCTTCAGTGTGACTAGACACAACTACCTCTGGCCAGGAGTGAATCCGACTGACTTTTTGCCAACCCGATTTCTTAACCCCTCGGCAATTTGACAGGTGCCGTAACGGTGGTGGTGTTTAAACTATCAAATACATACGTTTGTTTATATATTTTACGATCAGCAGAGAAATCCAGTCTGCGAGCAGACGGTCATTGCTTTATATATGCTGGAAGTGAAAGTTAATTTAAATCACCCTTATACAGCTCTACCGAAATTTAAAAGCATATATATATATATATATATATATATATATATATTATATATATCCCAAATATTAACTTCACTTCCACTACGTGACCCAACGCATTATAGCTGACTTCCATCCCAAACATTCACCCCACATCAGCACCAGTCGACAACCACTATCCTCCCACTCACGAGCAAAAAACTGAATTCTTTAATACATTCAGCTCATGTCCTGAAGAAGGTCTGAAACACCGAAACGCTATAGCGTCTACATTATCACCAGAAACACACTTCTATTCATTGTAACATCCCGTGTTGTATATATATATATATATATATATATATATATATATATATAAAGTAAAGTAAGTAAAGTCGTCGGGGCGGTCTAATGTCGGTATGAGCCATACAGCGAAGGAGTCTATCCCCTTTTCACTAGCGCTAGACCAAGGAGATTGTTTTGGCGTCTGAGATGGAGTGCCACAACTACCACCAGCTCCTTACTTTACCGCACAGATCCCTGTGCTACTTATACGCTCATTTGGCGAGGACCGGTATCGAACTAGGAACCTTGTGGTTTCTAGCCGAACGCTCTACCGACTGAGCTAATATATATATTGTATATTTTTTCGCTGACAATCCCGTGTATTCAAGCTATCACGTATTGACTTAAAGCAAAATGTTATTCGGTATAACTTTTTGTTAAAATCGTTTTGCACACACACACACACACACACACACACACACACACACACACACACACATATATATATATATATATATAATATATATATATATATATATATATATATATATATATGAGATTTATCCAAACTTGGTAGTAAGGGATGAATTCTATATGTGATTTCTAAGATACACTGCATTAATATATATATATATATATATATATATATATATATATATGTGTGTGTGTGTGTGTTTGTGTGTATGTATGTGTTTTGTGTATGTGTAATTGTATATGTGATTTCTATATGTGATTTCTAAGATACCTACAATTATATATATATATAATATATATATATATATATATATATGTTGTGTGTGTGTGTGTGTGTGTGTATGTGTGTGCGTGTATGTTTGTGTTAGCATGTGTGTTTTGTGTATGTGTAATTCTATATGTGTTTCTATATGTGATTTCTAAGATACACTGCATTAAATATATATATATATATATATACATGTGTGTGTGTGTGTGTGTGTATGTTGTGTGTGTGTGTATGTTTGTGTGTATGTATGTGTGTTTTTGTGTATGTGTAATTGTATAGTGATTTCTATATGTGATTTCTAAGATACACTGCATTAATATATATATATATATATATATACATGTGTGTGTGTGTGTGTGTGTGTGTGTGTGTGTGTGTATGTTTGTGTATGTATGTGTGTTTTTGTGTATGTGTAATTGTATATGTGATTTCTATATGTGATTTCTAAGATACACTGCATTAATATATATTATATTATATATACATGTGTGTGTGTGTGTGTGTGTGTGTGTGGTGTGTGTATGTTTTGTGTGTATGTATGTGTTTTTTGTGGATGTAATTGTATATGTGATTTCTATATGTGATTTCTAAGATACACTGCAATTATATATATATATATATATTATATATATATGTGTGTGTGTGTGGGTGTGTGTGTGTATGTGTGTGTGTGTGTGTGTGTGTATGTTTGTGTGTATGTATGTGTGTTTTTGTGTGTGTGCAATTGTTGGATATCTTATTCTTGTTTTCTATTTGTCCGTCTGTATGCGTTTTTGTTTATTTAAGTCTCCATTCACGATCACCAATGCCGCCATCGCCGTTCTCTTTCGAAATAACTTTTTGGTCAAGACCTGACGTCCCCAGTGCACCCAAACTCACCATCCATCTTCAACAACCCACCCCAACCCCCTCTATTGACGACTGGTTTATTTATAAGCTACTGACCCTAATTATCGTCGACCTCGTCGGAATCTTCACTCGGAGTTGTTGTTGTTGTTGTTGTTGTTCTTCTTCTTCTTCTTCTTCTTCTTCTTCTTCTTCTTCTTCTTCGGTCGATACACTGGTAGACGTGAATCACAGTAAATTGAGAACTGGATTTTAATGGCTTCTCCGAAATGTTTTAACCTTCATTGGAAAAATATTTGAAGGCACCTCAGTCCTTACATTATTCGAAAACACTTCAGGTGCTCGAATTAAAATATGTTTTGTTTTCTTTTGTTGTTATTTAGTTGTTGATATATGTTGATTGGTT
Source organism: Doryteuthis pealeii (assembly GCA_023376005.1). Lineage (NCBI taxonomy): Eukaryota > Metazoa > Mollusca > Cephalopoda > Myopsida > Loliginidae > Doryteuthis > Doryteuthis pealeii. Next base: position 85,783,914 of record CM042164.1, on the reverse strand, counting down.
GCGTGGTTGGATTTTACGACATGTCAACCCTTTTTGTTTCCTTTTATGCTGAATTATATCATTGTTTTATTTATTCTTGTTGGGTATTCAATTTTTTTCAAACTCAATTTCTTTAAATAAATTTCTTCACACATTTTCTAATCTATATAATTCATACATGGGATCCTAACAGGTACTACCACTCACAGGTACTACCTAGTTGACCTAGGAGTAATGGTTATGAAGGGGTACTCCACAATCCTCACAGCTCCAAAATTGGAACCTCACTACTAGATGCAGTTTAGCGTAATATACAGGACACTAGGGTCATCAGCCACTGCTTTCAAGCACAGTTAGAGTATTCTAATGCCCCAGCCGACAGGACGTTTATTGTTGAAATATTGTGACATAATCTATGCGGTTGCATAAGATTATTGTCAATCCCCTATATTTCTAGAGGGGTGGCCCTTTTCATATCACGGGCGGGACTTTCCATGGAATAGTACAGAAAGCCCGCGAAATACGTGAAGTCACGTGGGACCTGGTTGGGTCCTCAGTTTTCAGTTGGACGTCAGACAGTGATTTAACTGTAACTCACTCTGCATACGCGCGCTATGTTAGTTAGATATGTAGTTACATGAAATGTATAGTTAAGTAAATAAAAGCTTAAGAAAATAACACAGTTTTGTAGTTGGTGAATGTCTTGGTAACAAGACTGATATAAAAGAAGAAATGAGTTAAGTGCGACCGACCACCAAGACGAAGTCAAGATGTTAGAAGAGACCTAGAAGAACAGAAGAAGAAGAATAGAAGAAACAAGTAATGAAAAGGGTATACAACAATATAAATATGTTGGTTTGAATGTAGTGTACATTGAAACAGAAGTCCAAGTTAATCAGCAAAAGTTCAGACTTTGAAACTTTTCATTTTGTCAACAGATTGTAGAAAGCAAAAGAATGACAAACTAACAACTAAGGGAAAATCAGCACTTCTTTCTTTAAGTGTGTTACATAATTTCTGAGTAGCTTATAAATTATGAATGTACCTGTAGTTAGAATATTTTGAATTAGGATCCGTTAGATTTAGAACAACGGGTCTCTATGGAAAATCACCCGATAGTTATGGACGAGTAGGAACTTTTGTACTTGATCCCTTAGAAAGCGCGCTATTGGGCGCCGTGAGTATAAGTCTTAGATTAGTTAGTCAGTTGCGACCAGACTTTGGTTGTTGTCTGCTCTCGGAGTTCATCTCCTACCGCAGCGGAATCATCATGGGCTGGTTTTGGAAATAAAGCTTTATTCTCATAAAATAACCAAGTGTTGTTTGTTAAGTAATTAAAACAAAGTAGAACCAACCCTTAACAGAATGCCATTAGATCGACGGAAGAAAATGTCGGCCGAGGTAGACCCAGTAAGCAGAATGTAACAAGTAAGACCATCATCCCCATCTCTACTCTAATGTACATTTCTGTCTCTCTCGTCTATTATCTACACCCGAGTAAAGAGGTAAATAACAAATGGACAACGATTATGGGCCTCAACACAGAACCTGCTTGGTATTATCTACAATTCATACACTGTCAGCAATTATGGCAAAGAGCTATCAGATAAAAACATTTGTTATATATATCCATCAGTCTAATTAGGGCCGGTTCAGCTAAATTGGTAGAGTGTTCGGCTAGGAATCACAAGGTTCATGGTTCGATACCGGCCCTGGCCAACTCAGCGTATAAGTAGCACAGAGATCCGTGCAGTAAAGTGAGGAGCTGATGATAGATGTGGCGCACCATCTCAGATGCTAAAATAATCGCCTTGGTCTAGCACTAGTACAAAGGGGATAGACTCCTTCGCTGTCTAGCTGATACCGACAATAGGCCGCCCCGACGGCTTTACTTTTTTTATTATGGGGAAAGTGTTCTTTTCTATTAAGATTACTAGCAAAAAACGACCTCCGAGTAGTGTAAAATAAATTTTTGGGGAGGATTAAATAAATGAAATAAAACGTTTAATATTTAAAACAAAATGATTACTTATTTAAAAAGCATCATATTCACTCCGTTCCATTGAGATATCTGTTTTGTTTTACGACAGTAAGGACCTCCAAATCGTTTCTAAAATGTTCTGATTTAATTATTCTTACTCTTATCTTTATGGAAAAATAGAGTAAAATATTTTTTGTTCGGATTTCATAAAATAAATATAAGTGGGAGTGGGAGGGGGTGATCTAGTAAAAAAGATATATCTCCTAAAATACTTTGTAAAAAATATTTTAGTCATAAATTCATCTAAAGTGTATTGAGATTTTCCTTTCTTTCAAAGATATATATATATATTATAATATATATAATATATATATATATATATATATATAAGTTAAGAGAAAGGAAATGAATCCGACGATGTGAGTATAGATAAAAGGATATGAAAACAACACAATATGCTGTTAAAGTGAAAACATTTTATATCATATTCATAGGTAATATTGAACAATGTTTCGATTTATAAAAATCTTCTTCAGAGCCTGTTTTTACTCCGGACTCATCAAGAGGGGAGACGATATGAATTCAAAACGAAAACATTGAAATTCCCAAAAATTTATGTAGTTTAAAAAACTGTTACAATATGATATACATGTCTGTCGCTGACCGAGAAACGCGTTGCGGGTGTACTTATATTTGAAACTACCGCATAACTTTTTTGGAACTTCAATGTTTTCGTTTTGAATTCAAATAATTTTCGTCTCCTCTCTCCATGAGTCCTGAGTAAAAACAAGCTCTGAAGATGATTTTTATAAATCGAAATATTGTTCAATATTAGCTCTGAATATGATATAAAAATGTTTTCACTTTAACAGCATATTGTGTTGTTTTCAATCTTTTATCTATACTCACACACACACACACCACACACACACACACACATATATTATATATTATATAATATATATATATATTATATACAGCGTGAAAAATGTTTACAGTGCGTAGGTGTCATAGTTATCATCAAAAATGGGGAAAGCGTGGGTAAATTTCTTTTTAATTCTTTGAAACTCCTCAAATCGATGCTAAAAATATTAAACAATATGAAGAGGTGAATAAATTCCCCGGTTCCCAAGATCTGTCTGATAGGTTGGCTTCATTGCCGTCGGCCCGTTCTCACCGCCATTGGTCAATTGCTACACCAATCGGCCATGTCCAGTGAAGCGATAGCGCCGCACCGAAATTTTCGGCCCGTTGTCATCTAGAACATAGATTCATTTCCTTTGCCCGTTTGTCTCTCTGTGTTTCACATGCTGTCCATTCATTTCCGTGTCTATAAAGGTTGCCTGTTCAATTTACGCCTCATTTCATCAATATGCTTTCAGTAGTATACCCTTCCCTCTCTCTCACTCTTTCTTCTCCTTTTCTCTCGCGTCTCGCTCACTCCCCCTCTCTCTCTCTTCCTTATGCTCTCTCTCCTCTCTCGCTCTCAGTCTCTTAGCTTTTCTCACCTTTGATTCTCACCTCCGTTGTATTTTTTCTTCCTATTTAACTTATCCGTTTTTTGAAACTTTGTTTTTGATTTTACTAATTTTTTTATTTTCTCTCTCTCTCTCTCTCTCTCTCTCTCTCTCTCTCTCTCTCTCTCTCTTCCTCTCTCCAGTCTCGCTCACGCCCCACCTCTCTATTTTTTCTCTGTATTTTTTCTTCTCTTTACTTATACCCTTTTTTTTACTTTGCTTTTGATTTTATGATTTTTTATTTTGTCTCCTTCAGTCTCTCTCTCTCTCTCCTCTCTCTCTCTCTCTCTCCCAGTCTCGCTCACTCCCCCTCTCTCTTTCTTATGCTCTCTCTCTCTCTCTCGCTCTCAGTCCTCTTAGCTTTCTCACCTTTATTTCTCACCTCCGTTGTATTTTTTCTTCCTCTTTAACTTATCCGTTTTTTTTTACTTTGTTTTGGAATTTAATGGATTTTTTTATTTTCTCCTTCTTCAGTCTCTCCCACTCTCTCTCGCTCTCTCTCTGTTTATATCTCTCCCCCTTCTCTCTCTGTCTCTTTCTCTCTCTCACTCTCTCTTACACAGACATTTACATGTACACAGATACACACACATATATATAGAGAGAGATATTAGGATAGAGTATATAGAGACATTGTTCCGTGGTGTCAGT